>LUCH01002984.1:15894-33737 GCA_013368495.1 Paragonimus heterotremus
AATCATCTCGTAAAACTGTAGAGCGCACAATTAAGTTTAGTCGTGCTAAGCAAACATGTGGCTGTTTAGCATGTTAGCAAGGTAGAGGTTGTAGGGAATGAAGGCTTGTTGCTGATTACACATATAGTAGAGTGAACAGACTTGTGACTACTATTCAGTGTAGGCAATATACTGATGAGACAGTGGGACGGGTGGGTAATCGGGTCCAAATGTGAAATTTTCGAGCTCCTGGCATGGCTTCGTAGCTCAGCTGGTAGAGCGCTTGCCGCGTAGAGGCATGGTGTTTCTGTCGCTGGTTCGAATCCAGCCGAAGCCCTGACTTTTCACAGTTGGGTCTCATTTAAATATACTGATGGACTAAAAACACGGGCTACTTGATCAAGAGAATTGCAGTATGTGGGGGACGGTCAAAAAAATCAAACTCGGATATCTGCAAGTTCCCATAATTGTATTGGTGCCACACTGGCACCCTGTCTGACGGTTGTTAGTTCAGGTCACTTGGTAATTATTTCGTAATCACATTACTCGTAAAACTTGCAGTAGTCCAAACCAACGACGACTACTTCTCAACTTCGTGATTTGTTCAACCATCACCGCAGTGCTTATGACGGATGTAAGCTTATAGTACACACTAACGCCCTTCCGATCTTCATCTATCATCTTTTAAGGGTTAACAGCTAGGAACAGCAAACGAAAAGTCGTGTAATTTATGGATTCCGTAGAGTGACCTGTATGTTTCGCTATTTCTTTGACAGGTGAGTCCTACAATTGTGTCTGTTGCCCACTCATCGTTTCACTCAACTGTCCATGCCAAGACTTAGTAAGAGCCGAAACACAAAACTAAATATGGTCATTTTGACCACTCGGTTGTTTTGAGGGAAAGCAGGAACGTTTTGGTGTGTCAACGAATTGACCGTTGTTAACGAAAACTGAAGACAATGTTGATTCCATTCTGTTAGAAAAAAGACGATAGAGTTTGGAACTTAAACTGCTGTGGGACAAAATTATATAAGTGTAATGAATAGAAATTGTCGCAATGGCTTATTCGCCTTTCTAATGTTAAGCCAGCTAGATCGGTTGAATAGGCAGTTGAAAAACGATTACAATCAAAGTGAACATAACCCAACGGGCCAGTTTGCGTAAGCGTGATGGGAACAGAAAGCTGAGCTCGTTAGCCTTAGTTTGACAAGCGCATTCTACATTTCGCTTAGTGAACACAGATCCTTAGACTCAGTGGCTTACTTTCCATAGTGAGATAGGCTGTCTGTCATTCACTCGTAGACATTATGCTGGTAGTTCAGCTCCTAGCCAGAATTGCACCGTTGTTTAATAGGAAGTTGAAATTTTAGAACATCAATTCGACCCTCTTTTCATAACCCGTGTGCACAACCATACTTCACACGAATTCTAATGCAGTGGAGTTAAGCGATCGTATTATACTACTGATACCGCGGCTATTCAGCAGTAAGTGCAGACCATATATTTTTACATCGTACAAGCCACAGGAAGAATGCAGGAAGGATCATCAAACTGTAACATCGCCCATAATGGTCCCTGCTACTTAATGGAACTGGGCATTGAAGTATGTGGCAGCCGAGACTGTCTGAGGCCGAATACCGCGTGCAAATGAGTGGTTTTGTGACAGTTCTGGTTTACATGCTTAACCCATGTATTGCTTTGTCGAATAAATAACCCTTGTGACATCCGCGTTCTTGGATCACAACATTAGGTTTAATGGTCTATCCGTCAAGAGCGACTCACAGGAAGGATAAAGATACACCACAACCTTGTCAATTGTAGAATTGTCATGCTCACACTCACATTTGATGTGATGGAATAACTCATGAAAACAGTGGGATGTGCCCAAAGTCCGTAGTGGGTAGGACCGGAACGAGCAAGAAGGATCGAACCAGCCGCCATTTATGGAAGTCGATCCAACGGATGAGAGATCATGGAAGAAATTATGCTAACGACAGCATCTGTCAAACAATCGGAGTACGGCGAAAGCTTAAATTGAAACATTGCTACATTGTGAGCTGAAACCCCGGCACATGAACTCGAAGCACGACCACTGGAGGAATTGGGGTCTGGATAACAAAGATTTTGCACAAATTTTAGCAATTGCTAAATTGATACACTAGCAGCTTTGTCATTGAATTTACACAATTGTTTTGCGTTTCGCTAAAAAAAGTCTGTATATCTCTGAAGAGTAGTCACGGATTTGGTTAATTTCAAGTTGAACGTCACATACAATTGATCGCAGCTGTCGCATTCCCATAGACATTCCCGCAGTAGCCCCCTTCCGAAAATAAGTACTAGACTCGAAGTTCGCTCTCATTAGTGCTCGTCAGCGGAAGTGGTAGAGTGCTCATATTTGATAAGTCGGTCGTGCCTAATGTGAGGTCAACAGCGTATTAATTAACACGGTTGCATCCTGAAAGCGTGTCCGGAGTTCTAGCTCGGCCGTGGCGAGGATACGCACTACTGACGAGGTCTAATGCGGGCGAAACTCGAGTCTAGTGTTTTTGCAGTTCGAAAGGGGCTGAATGCGGGGAAGTCTATGGGAATGTGACAGCTGTTATCAATTATGTAAATACTTTAATCTCTATGGGAAATTGTCAAGCAACCGTTTGAACTCCAAAACATTTGGATTATTTTGGGGTTAATCATGAGTATACAGTGTGGGCAAACAACGAAAAATAAGTGGCAAGTTTTTGCATTTTTTCACCTCATATGAGCCACTTCACGGAAACTGGTTAATTCTAAGTTCACCAGGTACGATCAATAAGTATTTCATAGGCTTGATCGATAAACATCACACATATCACTCATGAGGTTTACCGCTGTATTCGAACCAGTCCGGAAAAGAGTAGAAGGTAAACCCGAAACGCTTGACTAACTTGTCAAACACTTATGGAGGACCGTGAGCACAACCCGTATTATATTTGGTTGGGTAGTGTTTACAAACTGCTTCGTCTAACTGTGACATCGTTTGAGTCAGTTGTCGAATTAATCACGGTAGTAGAACCAGATACAGAATTAATGCAAATAAATGTATGACAGTGTCAAGTAGACTGATTTGCTTACAACATTCACAAACAGATGAGTCACGTTAGCGAAACCCATCGGAAATGAGGGCACTGAGGAAATCTTCTTGGTCTGTCCGAAAGAACGGATAGGCTGACGGCCGTAAGTGTCACCCTGTTCGTTTTTGTTTAGCTGTGAGTTGTTATTATTGCAGTTGTCGTCGTCATTATGGATGGGACTACCGAGAAAAATGGCGTGATATTCGTTGCGACTGGAGACGAACGTAGTGGTCTGATTGGATGGGAGTATGGACGAGGGGGCAGGCATTCGTTACCTAAAATATGGCATCAGCATTACTGTTTCTGTATTCTCCCCGGCAGTTTGTGACCAACGCTCGGCGTGCATGGCAATTTGTGCATCCCTGCAATACGGACTAGGCATTTAAGCTGTTCCAACTGTTGTCTGGCCAACGAGGTCCGACTACGCGGAGCACCTGGTACATCTTTCTGTGAGGGCTATTTACAGATCAACTCATTTACCACTTATATACGCACGTATCAAACGTAGATGTCTAGTCCCTGAAATCTAAATCATCTGATTACCTTATTGAGAAGTGAAAAGAAAACGAAACACTCATGTTTTTTGCCGATCCAGTTAGACGTAACAGTGTGTTACAATGGCTTAGCCGAACAGGTGTAATCTTTTAAATGTGACTGATCAGTTGGTCAGACGTTCAGTTTTTTCATCACTCACAACAGACTGGTTTCAGTACGAGAGTGAACTTTGAGTTATCATTTATCTCTGCAGTTTTTTCACTTAATGTATCTCGAAGTTCCTTCAATTTTGTATCTAACCAAGATGTAGATTTGTTTTCAAAATCCAGGACTATTAGCAAATCAACGGTGTCATTTCGGAATAGTTATCAGCCACAACAATTTCGTATGTCTCAACCTCATGGGTGTTTTCCCATAAACTCAGGATAATCCTTCAGACGAATATATGCGGTGCAGTCTTTTTAGTGAGCACGTGCACACTGTGTGTCGAGTTCTGTAGTTATTCGCGTCGATCACAGCACAGGAACACCGGTCACAGGTTCAATACCTTTTTTGACAAATTCGCTATCTCCACTGTTGCAATGAGGCGTTTTAAATTCAAGTCCATTAAGTGTTTCTAACTGTTGTATTTCACACACATCCTAGCTGGCATTTTCTTTAAAAGTGTCCCATCGTTTGAGATAACGTGAAAGGCGGAGGTCAGTTGATAGTAGATGATCATTCTTTCAAAGTCAGCTTAGGTTACTCATCCGGTATGATCTTTGAATTTTCGAAAAACACCAGTCGCAAGGTTCCATTTGATATCGCAAAATCGCTTACCATTTAAATGAATGTGATGTTTATTCAGAATGAATGCAAACTGAATGTCCAACTTAGGGGATTTCAAAATTTAAATGTACGGAAACTTCAAAGTAAATCTAAGTAATGTGTGACTGGGTGTGGATGGCTGGTGTTTTGTACCCCAGAGATATTGACCAGCAACACAATTCGGATGCACAAAGCTTCATAAAGAACGTCCTGAATAAGTCAACTTTCCCGTTCAAAAAGCACACTTATAACGGCCTAATTTATAGTTACTGTTAACCATGTTTAGGTTTTGGTTGTCACTTGTGCCCTTTTTGTTGTGAGCCTTCGCGTGCACATAAACATTTCTTTGAACGAGTAGGGATACTGACAAGTACCCCGGGCACTCGAACGTAGGACTCACACCGAGCGTCATCTTACAGTTCCGCTGTATTGTTGTGATCCAAGAACGCGGATGGCACAAGGGTTATTTATTCGACAAAGCAATACACGGGTTAAGAATGTAAACCAAACCTGTCACAAAACCACTTATTTGCACGCAGTATTCAGCCTCAGACAGTCCCGGCTACCACAGATGTCAATACTCAGTTCCATTAAGTAGCAGGGACGGTTATGGGTGATGCTGCACCTTGATGATCATTCTTGCAGTCTTCTTGTGGCTTGTACGATGTCAAAAAATATACCCTGCACCTGCTACTGAATAGCCGCGGTATCAGTAGTATATTACGATCGCTGAACTCCACTGCAGTATTACCGTCTGGTCTTATTGCTCGCTAGCTCGTTCGCTTGTACGTTCATTTCGTGTATCTGCAACATACCTCTTGATTGTTTACTACTTTATTTTCGATCGGTCGTCTCAGAACGTTTGACCCTACACAGTCCAGAAGACAATGTTGAACAACAGTAACGACATAGATCAGCCTCCGATGACTTCGCCGCCTGTTTAAGTAATCATCTAGCCTGATTTGCTTATTTCGTGGAGTCCTAACAAATTGGCATAGTTGACTGTCGTACGCATTTTTTTAACGCACCACATTGCTTCAATTTCAGTTCACGGTTTCTGCAACATCTATGCAAACGGACAAGTCAGAGACGCTCACTGGAATTTCATAATGCACCCACGGATTGTGTACAAGACCCGTAGTCGAAGAATCGTGGAAATGGTGCGAAATCGATCAAACCATAACTGAAGGGAATGGGCTAGCCTGGCTGGAAGTTACAGGCAGAAGTTCGCAACAAACAGCATCAACTTCGGAAAAGGAGCCACGTGGTGATACACAGAATGTTTAACTAGAAACGTTATTGCACAGTGAGACGACAACCAAGTTAATAAATGGGCGTGCATGAGCAAGTGGGGTACACGTGCTAACTGGATAATATCTCATTTACACACTGCACACAGGAACTATCACTATATGAGGACTGTGGACTCTAAGATCTGAACACTATCAATGGATGAACGCAAGTATTACATTCAGATGAACTTTTCGGTTAGTCACTTGCGAAACAAAGCACTAGAGTAGAGTTTTGTAATTTCTCAGGACTTTATCAATGTCATGCCAAAACCGTTAGTTGAACTCCGGTCGACGTTGTTGTGAGGCTATCGGGCTGAGCAGTGAACAAGTGACCTTACATTAGAAGTGATCGAATTACCATATCTAAAAGCTCAGCCAGTCACTGGGTCTGACTTAGTGCGGTGCGCGTGTGTGTCTGTCTGTTGGCTTGGTAGCCTGACACGGCTGCCAATGCACTGATGTGCCTTGTGGGTATGTCTATGTGGCGATGCGTGTGCATCTGTTTACATCAAGTGAGTTCTACTCAACTCGCCTTAACAAATACAATCAATAGTTTTAGCTTTACTGGTAAGTTGTAGGTGATTTTGATTGAAGTAATTTGAAAATTGCTCACACTTGTTTGCAACTGTCGCATTCCCTCAGACGTTTTAACCGGCCTTTTTCGAGAGGAAAAGCTATACTCGAATTTAATTCCAGGTGGAGCTCGTTAGATTTGCCACTGGCCGGACTAAAACTCCAACCAAACTTTCATAAGGTAGCCTTGATTAACATTAGGCATGACTGAGTTGTCATAAGCAAACATTGATGCAGTTGCCGATCAACTTGGCAATCGCCAGTAGGTAAAGACCGTTAACCAGGACCAATTTCTGGAGTTAGGATATTACGTGGTGATTTCGGGAACAAAAGTCTTTAGTTATTGGTCAACATTGTTAGCAGTACTGATGTATACGCTGACGAAATACAAGTGCTATATTGTACAAAAACATATCCACTTTAATCATACTTCGTGCACAACTGTCTATTGTTAACAGATCGCTGTCATCGTTGAAGCCAGAAGGCAAAGCGTCATCAGTTGATTCACCACTCCTGAAAGTTCGTCAATAATAGGCGGACCTTTTGAAAGGTGAATTTACTGACCATGACTGTACATCGCTGTCACAGATCCGCTTGAGTAGATCAGATTCTTCAAAATCTTATTCCACCACGAATCAGAAATGAAAACCAAAAAACCCAAGTTTTTGAAATGACGCTTCATTGAAATACTCATGTAAAGAGCGGCAGGGCAGGTGTCCGTTGAGGTGGGCAGGCATAATTTCAGCAAAATCGTACAGAAAACAGAGCCAGCAAAGTGTATGTGGGTCCTAATCCTCATTCTTGAATGTTCTTACAACAATTCAGCCCTACTTCTAACCGTGCCTCATGACCGAACACAATATTACACAGCAAAAGGGGAAGATGAAACTCTAGGAGATAAGTTTGCAGTCTGAAAATGCTGGTGCTCAACTCTTATTGTCTCAACTTTGCACCAGTTGTTAGGTGTTAATAGCGTAAACGGTAGATATCAACAAGTGTGCAAGTGTTAGTGACTGTCCGCCATAAGTCTTATAACGCCAAGACAAAAAGCTAATCCCAGACAATGACTGTTGACTGCCTAACCAGTAACAGCAGTGTTGAATGCCAGTCCACGTGGGGACGAAAAAACAAAATTTTGAACGCAATCAAATCTACCTCTAGTGAGTTAAATCAAGGTGACCAACGAGCTGCATCGAGCTAAAGCGGAAGCGCACATCCGGTTGAACTGAGAACATTGGGTGAGAACGCGAGAGTCTTTGAACTTGGAAAGACAGTGACTATGATCTATGAGAAGCTGAAGCACGCTACGGTGAGACAGCAGGTTTGAACTCCAAGCAGTTGGTCGCTTTAATAATAAGTATGGCCAGAATCAGAAATTTCAACAAAAGTGTACCATGCGTTGAGGACTAGATTAGAATACACGGTATGTTTCGATGGTTGTTTCCTTTTCTGAAAACTGTGGACATTTTCGCACGCTTGTCCACCCAGTCGTATAAGATGGCCAAGTGATTGAGAGAGCTTGTTTGCGATTTCCACTCATTTCTTCTTGGGTCATTTCTAATACGCCGACAGCCTATTTAACTAATGCTTATGAACAAGTAGTTAAGCTTGATAAACTGCTAACTTCCTTAACGTATTCAGCTTCAGGTGGCCTAGATCGCAAAACCAGATGAAAGAACGATTCGTTAGTTCAGCGTACTGAATCAGCGACCAAACGGTAGATTTCGTGTAGCGTGTGATGTGCTTATAAACGATTCAATGATAAACAAGTGAAAAAACTATGGGCAAAACTGTGTTCGGCAGGGGTTACCAGTAGCAAACCGACACACTGTCGAGTCATTCTCTCTCATTCATTAAGCCTTCATTACTCCGAGCGTCATTCAGCCGAGAGAAACATACATCACAACACAGAAAAGTCAGTATTCTCTGCGGCGGACTATGAACACAACAGCAATCTTACGCTTAGCTCACCATCAGAACAGGGTTAAAAAACCTGTACCTTGCGATTGATGCATGGTGTTTGTTAGCTGATGAATTCGTCTTGTTGGCAGTAAAAAACCACGTTAAACGAAATTTAGTCGTCCGTTTTGTTGTTTTTCAAATCGATTGTGGGAAACACCATGTCTTGTACCAAGTGTGATTTTCCAAAACTGTCTCCGCAAAATTATTCCAATATTCAGCAGACGGTGAATGATCAGCTTCACGAGAGAAGTCGTATTTGTTGAAGTATACCAGAGCGGTATTCGTGCTCTTTATCTCCACTGACGAATAATTGTTCGAACAAGTTTTTTTACTATGTATAGATGAACAGATGCTCGTCACAATAAGTAGTGTCAATCCATTATGTATAACTGTGCAGCAAAAAGGACCCAATTAAAACCGACTCGAAAGAGCAAGATTGTAGTTGTATCGTTCTTTAATGAAGAAGTGTGTTATCAATATCACCGATATTAAAATGCGAATGCACAATGGTAAAGGTACCTTCATACTATGGCCAGTGGCTGATTGACCGGTTTGTTCAATGTGGAGGACAGGAGAGCTTCGGTGTTACATCGTACACCCAGCCTCATACAAGCAACATATCACACCTAACAATTCCGGGGGGCTGAGGGAGTAAGTGTGGGATCAAGGGCCATAGCAATGAAATTACAATAGACTGTTATTATTATAGAATATTACTTTCTAGCCTTTTCTCTTCAAAGGTAGTTAGCAGTGTTAGAATTTCACTGTGAGAGAGATGTGAAAATAGCCAACTCAGACAACGAAATTAAAGTCATTTCCGTGTTCATAGGGAAAGAAGTTACCTCAAAATGGTTGAAAATAATTGCTGTAAGACAATACTTTTGCTGGTGCGCATACAGACTAGGTAGAAAAGTCAATGTTTATGATCAGTATTGCAGTTTAGACTGCTGTATAGTTAATCTCATCATTTACTTGACAATATCTTATGTTACGTAGTCACTTATGTTCAACAAAATTAATACTTTTGTGCGGTTTAATTTTCAGGAATGGGGCACTAAGTTATGATTTTTGGTAGAAAACAAATCACCTTTAAACATGTAAGCGACGCCATCCACTTGGATGCATTCAAGGCATTGTATAGACCATTAGGGCATTCCTATGTTACGAAACTATGAACTAAACTGAAATGAATATATGTGTTAGTCTACTAGTATAATCCTCCATTAAATGTTATAGAATTATTGACGGCTATCAAGCTGAAACTATGGACTTGTTAATCAGGTCCATGTCACCTTATTCCGATTGCTGAACTCGTTGGGAAATACGGAGTTTTGTTCTATTCAATCAACACGCCTTTTATTCTCGGCACTAATTTTCTGTAATACAGTCTTTCAAGTTGTATAGATATTACTTATCGACAGTTGTGATTTTTGCTAAAATGGAACCTAACAATTCTTCGTCATTGACCCATAAACATGTTGTATTCTGACATCCACTTACTAAAATTCGCTTCTCTTTCGCTGATTAAGAAAGTGTTGTTCAACCGAACTCATTATCCATTGATCACACTTCATGTGCCATACCGATACTGAGCCCGTGTACTATTTACTCGTATCCGGTGCACAGTTCTGGACACCTGGTTAGATCACATTCAAAGTAAAATAATTTTGTCATTATTTCAGCCAGTACTGTATAAAAAAACTGTTTAAAAGTTCTCTGGAAATCTTGACAATGTCTCGTTTATTAAACAGTAACAACGGAAACTTATAAGTTAATACACAACGGTTAACCGAAATCGTTTTGAGCAGGTTACTTTCCCACTCTAACTACTTTACCTTTTTCAGGCAGATTTCTTAACAGAAAACGGCCGATGAATTGAGAAGTGTTATTGTCATTTCTGTACCCAAAAAACAAATTCAGCATACTGTGAGCTTCTCTAGTTTTGAAAGTTGTTAAAAACCCTTTTTACAAGGCTGTCAGGTGATATGTCATTTTGCCGATCCCAACACAACCGAGTTACCCAACCGTATCTCTTGATGCATGTTCTAGACTGGAACACTTTACTTACTGTTCCTTGGATGCCAAAATGAAGAATGTTCCCATAAAACTTTTAGGATTACAATAATGAGCCAACTAGGAATAAATTGTTGTTTTTACTTAAATCTCTTGACGCAAGTTCTTCAAGTCTTATTCGACCTGATGAACACTTCACGAAGCGTCAAGTCTGTGAATTGCGACAGTTTGGAAACTACGTTGATGCGGCTTTCAACATGTCATCTACATCAACTTCATTTTTACGTTTCCAACAGGATGCCCTTGTTATAGGTCGTATTTTTGACCAAGTTTACTGACGCCATTTCATTAGGAATTACAATAACTAATCAACAACCAAACTCCGTTATGCCATATTTACAATTGGGTTTCTTAAATGTCAGATTGTCTTGTTTCATTTGTTCAAGGAACTCCGATTCAGTGACCAAATTGTTAGTTATCTAACTAGTCACTTAAACGGACCCAGCTATCTTGCTGTGATTAGATTGTTCGGAAGATGCACTTTTTCTCGAGAATTTGCCCTCGTTGCTAAAAAAATGGATTTTCCATTCTTGGAAATTCAAACACCCTCCATTTTCTCCGAAATTCGAGTTCGGCGCTCACCTCTGATTGGTCCCAAGGCCACACAAAACCTGTAAATACAGCTACTGTACACCGCTATTCCGCCTTCAGACTGAGAGTAAATAGATATTTTCGGAGTGCTGTCTTTTCTCTCACTTGCTGGGAGGTCCTAAGTTTCGACGATCAGGTTCCTCTGCCTGCGCTCTGATTTTTGTGTGATATTCCGATATTTTAGATTACTGATGAGAAGTCGAGGATCTGGTTAATTTCAAGTTAAACAGCACGCACAATTGATCACAACTGTTGCATTTCCATAGACTTTACAGTTGGTCCCTTTTGAAAACAAGCACTAGACTCGAGTTTTGCTCTTGTTAGACTAGCTCGTCAGAAATGCATATCCTTGCCGCTGCCGGGACTAGAACTCCGATCACGATTTCACGAGGCAACTGTGTTTACCACTGCGCCACTCACCTCACGTTAAGCACGACCGAATTATCACATATGAAAGCTCAACGACTTTCGGATGTGAGTAATGATCAGGTTGCCCGATCGTCTCTATAGTACACATGGTTACTGTCTAGGAAGTCCTAGTCGAGGGGTTATCGATTGGAGTTAATAGACAGTAAAAAAGTTAAACGGTCGCCTCGTGAAAGCGTGGTCGGAGCTCTAGTTCCGGTCGTGACAAGGAAGTAGGACTACTGACGAGCTCCGGTCTGGTGCTTCTATTCGAAAGGGGCCGACTGGAAATACTATGGGAATACGACAGTTTTGATCAATTGTGAGTGACGTACGACTTGAAATATTCCGATATCGTTACGTTCCGTCCGTACTTGAGACACGGCTCATCGTCTTTGCATTCCTTCTCATCTTCCTCCCTTAGGGAGTCGTAACACTTCCGACTTGAAGTAGTTTATGCACATTGTTACCGTACTATATGTAAGACGATTGCACACGTTGTCAACCACGTAAGAAAAGACCGTTTGCATTAGTCTGCATTGGTGGTACTGTTCAGCCGCTGTTTTCAGCGACTTTTCGTGAACAAATCTAACTTTCTATAGACAGGTCTATCGAGGCCTTTCTTGCTGCTTAACAATATTCAGCGCCCGTTTTTTAATCCTATTTTATATGGACGTCTGAGTGCTTACGGTGTTCTGCATACAAAATGTTGTCCAAATGCCTGTTAGCACTCATATCTGGATTTATCTCATTCTACAGTAAATTCATTTGTTGTGAGTTTGTTTGACCTGTTCTGTCGCCGTTGGTCAACGTGCAGAGATTTCATTACATCGTACCTTGCCGATGTTTTTGCAAGACACTGCTAAAACTTCCATTGAAACTTCCTTTCACGTTGGTGACCTATTTTTCAATGTTGATCTTATCACAGTTCAAATAAAAACTTGCTTACATTATCAAGAAGTTCGTTTAAATCATCCATATTTTAACCGCAAGTTGAGTAAATAAAACGGTGGCTTAACTTGACTTGACTATACGTCCATCGCCGATACATGCAGTTTCATAATCTGCAAATGTATCTGACCAGCTCTTGTTCGATATTCAATTCTCCAGGGGACATTCGTTGATTTTTTTCAGTGTGTTCTAACTAGTTATCAAAACAAGATACTTCAAATCAGCTGTCTGTGGGTCCTAAGTTCGAACCCTTATGAATGAAGCCAGAACTGACTTATTTTCTGTAGAAAGCCCCCATAGAAACACTCAAGTTGTCCTGTTTGTATACGAGTCATCAAACCGAAATGACTGAAGGCGTTCGACGGACAGCTAAATGATAGAATCAGGGACGTATAATGATGCACGTCCATCCTTTTAGCCGTGTACATTGAACATTAGAACTCCGGGAGTAGTCATACTCACGGTTGCGTGTCTGTCGGAGTAAGGTATCCACCTAGGCTCTCAAAACATTAGAAAGTCGCTCGTGATTCCGCTTGTGCCTTTACCGGGATCGATCACTTCACTCAGCGTTGACCCCATTTCCCCATCTACAGTCTCAGGTTTAACATCCGCAGTGTTATGACTGACTAACATCCATCACCTTACTGTAGTTAATGGAAGTCACCGGATTTTTGGTATTCCTTTGTCTTGATTTGTCCTCTCGAAGTGTACTCATGGCTTGTACATCACATATGCATAGTCCATATTTGGTGCGATTACAGACATTAACTGTAACGAAGACACATCAGACTACTATAGCTTCGTCTGCTTGTTGTCTTGTTTCATACGCTGGTTGTGCGCCAACCAAGTACCGAACCGCGTCACCAATTTCACATCAGCCTAAAGAGAACACCGTTCTGGAAACAAAGTGACAGTCAATATGGCTGTTTGGAGAAGAAAAATCTAACCACTTCCCGCTGCCTGTCGTGTTCCGGTGAGGAGAGCTTAGTTTTATAAAACAAGACTACTCGGCCAGTCGGAAGGGCATATCGTTGAATCTCAACTTATGTTGACTGGATGATATCGATGTGATGTGGGGGACAGACGTGTATGGCACATCCAGTTCCGAATTGTCCACAAACCAGATCGTACTTCACTGACGGACGCAATTTACATGAAAACAAGTCGGTGAGCTTAGTAGTTCATCCGTGCAATTACTCAATTTGATTCACAACATAAGTGAAGGTAGTAGGAACTGCAAAACCTGGAAATTTTTACATTCTGACATGTCACCTAGACCAGAGCGTTGGTTAGGTGAGATAGTCTCATAGATTTCATTTCGGCTATCGCAGGCATTATTGGAAATGAGTCGAATACTCATGACGCAACAACAGAACACGTTTGCATAAGCATGGCATACGAGCTGACCAGACGATCAGTCATCTGTGGCACACGAATAAACGCCAATAGGGACCCCCCCAAACGTTGGTCAGTGAGTGAGAACCGTGCAGGTTTTTCAAAAGCGCTGACTCACGAAGTGGTCAAACTCCGTGAAATGTTTAAAACCACGTAACTCCGTTTGAATTGTGGGTTGCCTTATTGCCACTGAAATAACGATGGACTATCCCAGCGTTCGACATTGTGTTAGGTAGTCAGATCGAATTTGAGCACTATTGGTCAGTTTTAGTAGGATAGCTGCACATACGCGGGCTAGTACGCGTGAGTGTGCTCCCCCGCATACAAGTGTACTGCACCTGGGTTAGCCTGTCATAGTGATTGGAGTTAAAGTGCATCTGTGTATAAAAATGGAATGAACTGTTGTTGGATCGTCGGTTTTATTACAAGCTCAAGCGTTTGACCCTAAACCGAATGATAGAAGAAGAAGAAGAGGAGGAAAAATCATGGTGACAATGTTTATTGGAAGAAGGCTCGAAATTAGATCATGGGGACTCTGAATACATAGGATGGAATGATTATCATACATGGCAGACAAGATGCAAAACAAATAAGACGAGACGATCATCTATAGCAGTCGGATACGGAGCGAATCAGAAGAGACGGTCAAACATTACTTTCGGGCCGTTAGGACAAGTCTTATTACAGTTCGGATAGAGTAAGTCCGAACGACGGTGAACGACAGAACAATCTCATTTCAAAATATATATTTGATTGATAACGGATCCTAGTGTGGATTTGAAACGTCACAATAAATCGTTCACTACTCAGTGTTTGCCCTCTTTTTAATACTTTATATATATATATATATATATATATATATATATATATATATATATATATATATATATATATATATATATATATATATAATCCTGCGAGTCGTGGACCACGAACAGATCTTTGACAGGTTGACATCCAAGTGATAAACGTCTGTGCCGTCATCCACACTATCTCCATTAATGCATACTACAGGGTTATGCGCAGCATTTTTGTCCACGGAAGGCTGAAAAGAAAGTTTCCCTTATCGGCGTCTTTCTCCCATCCAAACTTGACTGCCACGGTCACAAAAGCAGTGGCCATCCAGTGAATTATTTCCTCTCTGTGTGCAAATGGTGTAACATCATCTGCAAACAATAGGGTACAAATGGTCGTTGTACATAACAGACTTAGAGCACCAAAACATCGAATATTTAACAGACGAGTCTTCGTGAGGAATTCCTTTTGAGCACTGTCCTACTAGTTCTGAATAACACCTGTTAATATTTCACTCAAACATAAACAGTATAGAAGTGAGGGTGATACGTAACCTTGATTCATGTCACTGACATTGACGAAACCATCATGGGTCGATCTACATAACTGCGTTCTCGACTTTGTACACTCGTTTTACATTTTAATTGTATTACTAAACTCAGTCTTCAATTCTAAACCACCCATTACCGTCCACATTGTCACACGATCCACAGAAGTTCGCAGAGGGAATGCAGCGGATGGTTGCGTCCGTAATACATATAATGAACGTGGTGATTGGCTGACATCATGTCAACTGTACCACAACCCTCCAGGAACCCATATTGTCCCTAGATAACAATAGTCTCCAAAGCTTCTGCAGAAGCAGAATCCTTACTAGAATCTATTTAACATACCCTAGCATACTAAGGTCCAGATAACTATTGTTGCTTTACTCACAACGCTTGCCTAAAAATAAGGATACAATGACAACTTCTTTGAATTCCTGACGAACCTATGACTCGTGCTGATCAGTCCAACGCATCACTTCTATGGTGTGCACTTCGTGAGGGACGCGCTGCCACACGACCTCGTAATCAGACAAATGACGACGACCGCATCGCTGGCTCGTTTGATTAATGATATCGCCCACACCTGACTGGAATCTGCTATCTGTGATCGTAGATTACTAGATGGCGTACAGGCGATTCAGAAGGCCACGGTTCCTGTCGATTGTACCAACATCGTGGGGTCTGAGGACTCTCAGCCAGGCTGCTGTCTGACCCGCGCGTTGAAGTCACCCAGAGGAAATATTCAATCACTTGTCCATGTCGAGTGGATTAGGATAGACAGTGAGTATATAACTGGTCCTTTGTGTCGTCGTTGTGACAAACGGTTGGACGAAAAACACTGGATTGAATCGCAGGTGCATAGCCACGATATGGTGGTTGATACAGTGTGGTGCACCTGTTGTCGAAGAACTGACGCGACCAACCACTTGTGAGCACCATCTGCAAGACAGACACTCCTATGTAGGGTGTATCCAGTGCCTGCTCCCCGAGGCCTACATTAACCCACACATCCTATGTTACTCTGGGCTACCGCAACAATGTCGTGAAATTCCGTTTCATGGTGGTCATTGTGGCGCTGCATTCCAGCCTCCTGGTACTGCATCGATTTGCCAGTGTCCACATTCAACGTCTTTCGGCTACAGATCTGTTGCAAGTAGGCTTGTAGAACCTTACATGAAACCTTTGATTCAAAAGCCTGATCAACGAGGCCACATATCAATGATTTTTAAGGGACCCTACTCTGAGCTGAGGACTCAAAGTCCGACTGACTCTGTGTCGAGCCTGGTGTCGCAGCGATTAGAACAGTTATTACTGCCGTGCGCAACAACAGTATTCAGGCTTTTGAAAAGTACGGTGGATTTTTCGGCAGTTCAAAACAATACATTAACGATCACGGTCATCCAGTGGCTTTAGTGTTGAGCTATACAATCCGATCTCAATTCACTGTATTACCGCGAGTTTTTGATCAAAATGTGGCGCTTTGTTAAAGAGAAACTGATGCATTCTCGTGAACAACGTCAGCAGTTTATTCCTGGAGGCTGATTGGATTGAGTCATCTTATTCTCCGTGTATTTCCGAGTAGCTCTCATACAACTGAGCTAAACGTTCCCCACACAAGACAAAGGTTTAGACATACCCAGCTGACGGTCTTTGCATTTCTATGGTAATGCTACTCGGAAAGGTATGGCCCGATTTGTTCCTTTATGGGACCCACGTAACTGTAATGATATGTGTTTAGAGCTAGGTTTACTTCGAATCACACAAGTGTGTCCAGTACACTTGGTTTCTTCCATCCATACACTTGTTTGGGCGGAACACAATCTCATTTATCAAAATGATAACTGGTTGATTTTCGGATGAATCCTTTTACAGAAATATAAAAAGTACGACCCATTCTCTTCCGGATTTTTACAACTGAGTTTCGCCCAACAAAGAGTCTCTATTCTAATTGCCTACTAAATTTCACCGGTTATTCTCCAACATGCGTTTGCTGTCCGATCCAGGCTAAAAAGTGGTGACTCGTTTTGGGATCTGAATCTCAACAAAAGGATGCGTAGAAAGGTGAACAAAAGCAAGACGTAATGTTGCCTGTCGAAGCTTAATAAATGGGGATTGTTCGAACCTGTTCAGTATTTGATGGGGCACATTTGATTATAGTTTCATGTCAGCTTTTCTAGTAGTTAAATATTGGAGAGAGAGAGTGAACAAAACCAATTCGTTCAAGCATTATGGCGAACGTGATCATTATAGCTGATCACTGAAAAGACCAAGGACAGTATGAAAAACCTTTTCTGTTTAACACCTTACTGGTTTGAATTAAGACTTAGCAATATTTTGGTCTTATATTTCTGGTATTGAACTAGATTCCTGGGAAATTTTTGAAGATGGAGATCTGTCGTTGTTAAGTTTGTTAAATGAAATGTGTAACATTGTATGTTTGTTAAAATACAGGGTGAACAGCATTTTACACTAGTGTCTGAATCGTCCTCTCTGAATGTCAGCTGACAACCAAATTTACCATTTAATGGTCTGCACACATCGAGCCTTCCACTTTCTTAGGGATCACTAACATTATGCATAGTAAGTAAGCTGGATCAGTATGCTAACACCTCTCATCAGAATGAACCATTTTCATTCCAACTTTGGCATCAAAATTACAACTGATAATTTCAGGCTTATCTGTACCAAAAGATTCCTTATACACTTGACAGATGGTGGGGCTAGTTTAACCAACCAGGCATTCTAGATAGTCAACTGGTTGAACCGAGCGGTAGCACGCGAGCTACTTAATTTTTAAGTCATCTATGTCAAGATCATCATCATCATCATCATCATCATCATCATCATCATCATCATCATCATCATCATCA
>LUCH01002984.1:34013-48753 GCA_013368495.1 Paragonimus heterotremus
CATCATCATCATTATCATCATCATCATCATCATTATCATCATCATCATCATAGACAGCAATACATCAGTGGTTTACACTGATGTTTAACTGCCACATATGTCAAGATCGCACGCCTACAGCATGTGTGGGTGAAGTTCGTGTTTGTTGTGTGTACACTATGCACGCAGCACTCTATCTACAATAGGTAGAGATTTGACGAATCAGCCGCCTTGTGCTAGTTCTAGTACATTACCATCCACCAGTTGCTTTTTGGTACAAGTTTTGGTTAGGGACCCTAATCATTCTCATATCTAGGCCATGGTAGCACCTCAGTTAACCTACAACTGACGATACTCTAAACCCTATTAATTTCATGCTGCAACGGCCGTTTCGCATTGTATACTAGTGTTGTGATCCAAGAACGCGAATGATATAAGGGTTGTTTATTCGACAAAGCAATACATGGGTTAAGAATTTAAACCAAACCAGACACAAAACCACTCATTTGCACGCGGTATTCGGCGGTATTCAGCCATCTCAGCTGACACAGACGTCAGTGCTCACTTTCATTAAGTAGCAGGGACCATTGTGGGCGATGTTACACTCTGATGCTCCTTCCTGCACTTTTCCTGTGGCTTGTACAATGTTAAAATATATTCTCCGGCCCTACTACTGAATAGCCGTGGTATGAGTAGTATAATACGATCGCTCATCTTCACTGCACTACATTTTCCTATCTGTTGCATACATTCTGGGCAGACAGGCAAAAGATATTCTACTGCTGCTAACCCCTTCCCGACTATCCTATCCAACTTAGATTCTAGACTCTTCCTAAAGCTTACTTCTAGTAGATATAATTCAGACCTCCCAGCGGGCAGAAATCCATAGCCACACTGCTATTGTAAGTCCTATCCTCCATCACACAGTCATTGGTTTCCATCATCTCTTGCTTTGGCCTAGAATACAGATTAATACAGGTGCTTTCAACGTAAGCATTCGAAAACAGAGAGGTCAGGTGACTTCTGTAACTCATACGTTAGCCTCGTTGAAATTTGGCGGCTGACGTACTTCAAGGATAAAAACCACGGACGGCTGTCAACGTCTCGAACTGACAGCATCCGCATTGTCTACTGACCACTGGCTGTACACATAGGGTGAATCCATGGCCTCTGCTATCGATCAGGCTGGAGTGACTGTACTTCTCAATACAGCAGCTGTAACCGCATTGGCACACTGGATTACCGTGAACACCTCTAAACACCAAATCTTAGGGGACCGTTCCAGTTTGTCTGCCTATGCTCTAAATAACTGTAGTGACCTCCCTATCAAAGGCACCTGCTCTCATCTGAATTCTTTCCTAGTATAAACACATAGTTATGATGTAATCTTTTTATCTGCGAAAATGAACGCCCAAGTAGGCCAACTTAACAATGCCCAGTCTTGTATAGGTGGGAGGTGTGGACTACCGTCACATCTCTCAGTTAATGGTAGGAAGCTACTGCAACCGCTACTTCAAACGCAGGCTATTTCTAGCCAGCACTAGTTTCAGATATGGTGCGCATCATAGCTATACTTAGCGCCTCGCACAATTAATCAGACCTCGTAACGGATGGATAGCATGTTCGTTAGTTGTAAGTTGTGTGGCTCAATTTAGGACTGCTGATCTCATTGGAGCTTCTATTTGGACGTAGGTATTGCGTTGGTAGGTCGTCGCTTTGTTCTTAGTCCTGTTCGACGGTGAATAAGCAGATTCCAATGGCTGACTTTTGGTAAACTGGTCAAGCTGAACGTAAAGCATGTGTATCAAGGTAGCCTGGAATGCAAGCCTCCAAATTGCTGGCGGACTTTAATCCTACAGGTTATTCGGACGGCAAAGAAGTACTTAGGACTGCTGGAAATCACAAAAACTAACCTTCATGGCAGTTCATATAGCAAGTCAAGAAGCGACATCCATAAGAAGCTCAAGTGTAGCCCAAAGAACATGTTGGATTTTGACATATGCGAGTGTTTATTGATCATATTTTTACCGTTTTCCGAATTTTTGGTCAGCATCAAACGTACCGCCGGCCAACAGTTGCCGTTTTTCCACTGTAATGCTGCGTTCGATTCAGTGAATCGAGGTACGCTTGTAGGGTCGCTTAAGACTGTGTATGCATCGAACAACTATTTGAGCTTACCGTCATTTCACATTGGGATCCACGGCGAACTTCCTAACTGCTTCATCACCAAGAATGGCGTACATTGAAACTGTTTACTCTCACTATTTTTGTTCACCTTTTTCATCGATGAAATAATGGGGAATTGTCTACGATATTTACAAAAGACAGGCGTGGATTTATAATCTAGTAGAAAACCGATTGATCTTGACTGTATTGACGAGGGGGGGCTTTTGTTTGACAGTTTTCAGGTGACACCCGTAATTGTGGTTACCATTTTGGGCCTTGCCGAATATGTTGGAATGCGTCTTGCGGCCTCAAAACACAGACTACTTCTACAAAACTACTATGATTAAGTGGATTTAATGTTGGATTATGAAGTCACTGGGGTTGTATTGCTATACACGTACTGGGAAAGTTGCATCAGCAGCGGTGAGATAATGAAAATGAAGCTGATGATCGTACCTCTAGGGTTAGCGTGGTATTTTTTAACCTAGTACTCATCTGGCAGCAGACAGAGATCTCTTTGAAGCCAAGGACCACGTATATAAGGCAACTGTGGGGACTACACTAATTTGCTACTTGGTTTCTCAGAACAGAAGACGTTTATCGTCGCTAGATATTTGACCATGAATGTCTAAGTTCGATCGATCTCATGGGATGACACGAATGAGTAAGCAACGAAGAGGTTATAAAGCGGGTATTTGGTGGTTATTATCAAGCGGATCCCTTTGTCCATTTTTTACAGCATGCACTTAGATCGCTGAACGATGTCCAGAATGCCAGCTTATCGCTTCGCATATCGACTATTTTTGGCGTTGCCACGGTCAGCTTGCGAAAGGTACGAGGTAAATATGCGATGACTTGCAAAGAACTATGGTAATTCGCTGATTAACTAGCCACTGTAGATCGGGTTCGATCCTCAGGCTGATGTCCTCACGATTCACTATGTCAGTGACTGGAGATGTTAAAGAAAGTGGTGGTTCATCGGGTTCAATGGCGTGAATAGTGCTATTATTGACTAAGATGTATGTGAAATAACGGCAACTGACGAAACGGAACAATAAAAGCCGTAAGGATGCTGTTGTGTCGATTGCGCGTTACTTCCGCTTATGGCTCGGTTCTGTGTCCGTAATGTGTAGTCACCTTAACGTTGGATGCTATGGTCTAGACAAAGGTGTTTTTGATAGCCATGTCTAAGTCCTTCCGTCTATTTTGTTTTCTAGTTCGCGTTTGCTTCTCCTCTCCGTTGTCGCACGGCAGTTAGGCATCAGTTTGAGCCACTGATTTATTACTGTTTATGCTGACAGTCATGATGATGACTGACGCTGGTGAGGTGAATGAAACTTGCACCTGACGAAAATGTTAGCAAAACCCAAAAAGTGATCCCTATCACGAAGTGGAAACCTAGGACCCACGGTACGTGTCATACCTGTGTTTCCCCATCAGCTGTAGTTAATGGAACATGTTTGACAAAATCACGGAAAACAAGATGTCCATCTTTCAGAAGTCCACCTACAGACATGCGTCTGTTGACGTTCATTAGCTATCCAAGTGACTGTTTTCAATACATGCCTTAATTGTTATACACCTTATTGACTAACCGAGGACGCATTCTTCCTGAAGACGTCAGCCTGTCCGTTGACTCTGCTGACTTTCGATCTACTGATTGTGACAATCTACTCAGTATAGATTCAGCAACGCAGAAGGTGGTGAAAACTTTCAAAAAGCTCAAATGACTTGACGTTAATTTTTCAAGTTTATTGTTGACCAGTATGTTCCCTTAAAATACTCTTTCAACCCGGCGGTTTTATCCACCACATCAGCAGGCACTGATCGGACAGCATCGACTAAATGACCAAATAAATCTGAAGAAAACTTTCTGGCTAATGCATATTCCTCTTGTTTATGTGTTTTAACATATGTTTCAACCGCTTGCGGCAATAATATAAAGAACGAGTCAAATTTTTATACTCCAGACCAGACATCGTTTCGAATGCATTTACTACCACAAAAACAACAGTTAATGAGGTCCGAAATTAGTCACTCACTTGTGAGTTAGTTATGTCGTTTATCTCAGACTCAAAGGATTGCGTACAGCATTGTGCATTTTAAGAGTACCTACTGGAAGAGTGCGGATTCTCAGTCTGTTTCAAGATCTCAGATGGCATTACAACTTTTTAAGGTAAGCCGGTGTAAGTTACGTGTGTTTAATGCTATCTATGAGCATGGAGCAGACTGAATTTCCGCCCAGTTCCCGTAAGCGCTTTTAACATCGGCAATGATCAACAACCACTGACAAACAGCACAGCAAACTCACACGAGTTAGTGACATCACACTATCAAATTGCCTGATGAAGTGTCGTTAGTATGTTGCTCTCCCAAGAAAAACACAGTTCTAACTGCTTACAGAATTATCTACTAGTGTTGTGAGACAAGAACGCGGATGGCGCAAGGGCTATTTATTCAGGAAAGCAACACGTGGGTTATGCGTTTAAACATGACAATAAACAAAAAACACTCATCTGTATACGGTACTGGTCCCAAACCGTCACGATTGCCACAGACACCAATGCTCAGTTCTTACATGTACCGAGAACTAGTCCATACAATGCTGCACCCCGATGTTTCATTTTGTATTGTTCCTATGACCATTTCAATGTCAAAATCGATGCTGTTGCCCCGTTGCTGATTAATAGTGGTGTGAGTAGTATGGTACGATCGCTCCTGTTCATTACACTAGTACACGACGATGTTCTGATATGCACTTCCTTATTTTAGTCAGGGATACGCTGCCTCCCACCTGCTCACTGAATATCTCAAAACAACTTTATTTAGAACTATTAATCTTTACATATACCGCTTTGTGCTCCCGTTTATCCATCCATCTCTCTGTTTTGGCTGTAACTAACCGGTGGTAGACCAGATCCCCAGTCCAACCTAGTCTCTTTCATCACAAAACTTCAACTTAATCGATGATCAGCTTAAAGCAGAATTAGATGTCCAGTCTTGTTTTACAATCTCCTTGGCTGACGATGCATCCGTCACTTGGCGAACCCTGGCCTAAATTCATAATCTCTAGATCTCTGATGAGTAGTAAGGGATTTTGGTTTCTATACAGATTAAACATTACCCACAGCTGTTCACAGCTGTCACATTCCCATACGCTTTCCAATCGACCCTTTTCGAAAAGAAACACTAGACTCGAGTTTCGTTCACATTAGAGCCGCTCACCGAAACTGGTTGAGCGTTCACATATGATAATTCGGTCATGACCAATATAAGGTCAATGACATTTTGGTCAACACGGTTGCCTTATTGAAGCGTGTCCGGAGTTCTAGTCCCGACATTGGCAACGATATGCAGCTCTTATGAGGTCTAATGAGGGCGAAACTCTAGTCTAGTGCATTTTTTCGAAAAGGGCCGATTGCGCGGAAGTCTATGGAGACGTGACAGCTGCGATCAATTGTGAGTGATGTTCAATCTATATGAAAAAGGGATTAATTTACATGGGCAGTTTACGAAATGGTCGCCTTATCCCAGTAAAAATGCAAATCGGTGAAATAGATATCACCAGTGATAATACACTGAATTATTTAGACAAAATGTCAATTTTCCAAATCGTTCAACGTCAGGAAGAACACAAAGAGTTCCATAGGCAAACGAAAAACGAAAGTATAGGCTACGCTAGGTTTTTAATTGATACAGGCTTACTCTCTAGATTTGAGGTTTAGTCAAATACGCTTTCTGTATGGTCCTGCCAATAGGACTAATTGATTGGGTGTTGGATCTAACTGCGTCGTTCGTTCTGAGTTGCACCCCGCCTAAATTTCATCTCCATCGGAGTCTGAATCTGTACAGCCTACCGTATGATGTTTGTTTTTCTTCACTAACTGTGCAAATTCGACGTACATGAATTTGGTGTTTATTGGATCACCAGTGTGACATTACTAGGTCAACTGAAGGTGGTGAGATTGACGGTCAGTTTAAACTGTGGTTCGATCATTCACACCCAGATTTCGCGGTCTGTTAGCTCCCATGGAAGTGGTGGATAAAAATGTGCCTCCAGTACATTGGTTGAAAGATCTACATATGATAGTATAACACTGTAAAATACAATAATATGCATGTAACGCATCTGTCATTTATTCCCAATGGAATAACCATACAGAAGACTTGACCAATTTGATGTATGATCTGCAGAGAAATCTTGCATCTACTACATAAATTACAATATACTCGACCTTATTCGGCACTCAGCAGTTACATGGATGAATGTTTGCCAAGTAACGATATCAGTTTAATTTGGCCGACAAATGCCCTTTAAGGGCTCAAACTATGCTTGCCGTACAACTTGTCGATTGCGGCTACGATACAACATTTGTCATTTTACTCTCGTGTCTGAAAAGTTCAACTGTAGTTTTAATGGATGATATGTTTGTGGATATCAAATGAACATAAGTTCCAAATTGGAAAACACAAATGTGACAAATCGATATTTTCGCACTTAATGAAGATATGGATTTCAGTCATTCTAAGAATTGAATGGTTACCAAATACTGTGAAATAGTTTTAAGTGGATTTACAAAATCTTACTTCACTCATAACTATCTGTTTACTAAGCATGATTTAAAAACATTTTGATGCCTGTTACTGACAACAAAACACTTAGAATGAGATGAACTATTGAACTATGGTGACCAGTTTCTCAAAATTTGCATAAAAAAGCGTTTAGTCTCAACTACCAGAAACAGACATGACATGTAGTTTGCTAAAGTTCAGTGATGTTCCTGATAGCAGTGCTGTGTGTCTTCTGTAGATTATGCCGTATTTTGGATCTGGTACACATATCGGTGATTGTAAAAACTGAAATGGGTGGGGTGGCAGACGTGATCAGTAGGCTGACACACGAAATGAACAGTTGTCAAGACTACCGAGTGGGTGGCGTGAGCACATCGATTTAAACTTTGTTCTCTGTGCGGTCAGATCCGAGTGAACATATGTACATGGTAAGTCACAGGGCTCTGAAAAACGTCAGTACAAAACCTAGTAGAATATAATACTGGTCTCAGATTCCCCGTTTAGGTAAGCTTTTTTGTCTGTACTTTCCAGAAAAATAGACACGACTCGAGTTTCGCTTTTATCACAGGTCACAATTAGTGAATATCTCAGTAAGAGCTTGTAGTTGAACCCTACTGCTTGTGGTGAACAAGGGTTGACGACAAATCATTGCTGTCATCATCCACTTAATCTATACACTGCCTCCCTCTTGGTAAGGCTTACAATTACAGCATATTCCTATCTTAGCTAGATGATGTACTTTGGTTGGCATGCACGTGAAATAAGCGTGTTACTGACTTCTGTTGACACCATCGCATCCAAACTTTCATTCCCCATCGCTTGAAAATAATGCTAAGATTTTTGGGTCATTCTTGGAGGTGACGTAGAGGACTGCCGGAATAGTTTGTCTTCGTGTGAGTTCCACTTTCAAGTGTGAGTGGCATTCAATTTATGACTATGAAGTCTCTAACTATTCATCAGTAATCGTCTTATTGTTCGGTAAGTTCTTCTATTGGGTCACCGATTTCAACTCACCCGATAAGTCCAATCAAGAATTAGGAGGGCAGACGCTGATTCAATCAATACAACCGAGCAAGCTAACTACTATTCACAAACAATTATGATGGTTGTGTTTTCACCATACACTCGACTCATGCACATGAAACTTAGTACAATACCTTTCCGGAGCGAGGTTATGCTCCACTTCTGAGCCTTATTCTGATGGGCGACGGGGTCGAACAGACGATTATTCCAATGCCCAGTGAAATATCTTAACACGACAATGAGATATGGTCAAAGTCAGTGGTGGATGAATCATGGACGTCAGGAGAAGTCCAATCAGTTGTCACTCAACGAAGTGGGGCCAATGGGCGAGAAAGAACAGGCGAAAATCCACGATAGATTATGTCAACCAGGCAGATTTGTACACGACGATTAAGTGGAAACGATACAGCGTTGTTGACTGGAATTCCCTTTCATAAACGCGAGTGAACGGCCAGCGGAAAGCGAGCTGTTTGGACAACAAAGATTTTGCACTTCGAAACACCAATTAAAGAAAAGTCGAACACTGGCATCTTTTAAGAAGGACGCTTGCCGGAAATGTAAAAGCTTTGATCAACATCTCGACTAGTCAGCTGTCAAACGGTGATCTGTTATCAAGAAAAAAACATATTTAAGACCTCACAGAAGACATCTTTTTCTTGCACGAGATATAACGGGGAATTTAACATAAATGACACCAGTCAGGAATTCAAAAAACGTCACCAGAAGTGTCATATCGTATAGATCTGTTGAAGAATTTGCTTCGGAAAGTTAACGTCGATTTTGTTCAATTCAGCTCTCTTAGTTCCATCTCTTAATTGACCAATTCTACTTTAACGCTGTCAGTTGAACAGCAGAGCATGACATTTTAGTATAGCGGATGAGGGGAATTCAGCTCAAGCTATAAAGCCTCTAGGTAATTCTTTGATGTCCACGTTAAGCACTATTTACCGACTGAGATGGCAAACAATGTAATTTGCAACTGATCGTTTTCCAAATTGCCTTACATGTTCGACAAAACGCACCCCATTAAAACACTTCGTTGATCGCGCTGGTCGGGTCAAACTACAAACACAATATAGCGAGAATGAACTCGTACGCATAGCGCCGAATTGTGGGTTTAGATTTCTCACTCAACCAATATAGTAGAGTGCAAGGCTACGGCAAAGTTTTCTATCAATACGCCCCACTGATTTGTGCTTGATTGATATATTGAGTCAAAGGAATTTCGCATTTATTCTTAAGCTTAGTGTGTTTGAGCCCTTTTCCGTGGTGACGTGATTCGGAATACCAACATTTGTTTCGCATTGAAGCCGCCTGTCGCTGCTATGAGAAGCAGATACGTGTGTCAAAGGATGGCACCAGCAGTTTTGTTTAACCTCGTTAATGGACATCTGGTTTGAGTTAGTTGTGGCCCTGGATGGTTGTAAGTCGGTGTTTGGTCCCCTAACTGTGCATGCACTATCCTGCCTGTGACAGACGAAGTGACGGAACATAAGGCTCAGCCACACACACACACACACACACACACACACAGACGTGCGCGCCTACACGCACAGTTGAGTGATGGAAATTTCAAATTCGCGTGTGAGTTTAACGTCACCCGCGAAGCAACAGTTATTTTGTTTAACCTCAATTTTGTACCTTTCTTAAACCAACGTTTATGAAGTTGTATCCTGATACAAAACACGCGTCTGCACTGACAAAATTTTCGACAAAAGTAGCGATTCTGTTTACCAAGACAGACAGGGGGCTACTCATTCTTGCATCTCACTTGATTATTTGTCAAATCTGATACTAACTTTAGTTATATGATATGATCATTAAGTTTGATCAAACATGGGGGGTGCAGCATTAGAGCCGATGATCAAACAATGAATGAACTTGATGTGACAGTCTAGTGTTACATCGAGATTTTAAACATTATCTTGTTCATCATCACATACACGCCTTTGAATTTACACATTAAAGTTTGAACAGATAAGTTCTTGTGAATATCTAGACTTCTGGACATGCACCACAATCTGTAAGTGTGTGCAAGGGATTTTGTTCACCTTCTCGGTCGTCCAGGCTGTCTGGGAAGCGTAACAGCGTTGAAAACTCAGCCAGAGTATGAACTGTATTTGGTGCTCTGTTTTGCGTTGCGGGTTATTTTGACATGGTGAATAGACATCTTGAACTCTTCAGATAACCAAACACTAGGATTTACTTTCATGAACATGGTTATTACCAAATTAGTTTGGACCAGAACAACATAGTAATCATGTTTGAGTTTCAGGCTAAAACGAACGAAACTGTTTACTTGCTAGACTTTTGACGTTCTGTAGAAATTCTCATTTTGGATGTCTGAAAATGCTGTGAAAATCGGATAAAAATGTTTTATATCGTCTTAGTGTTCAAAGTTGCTGACATTTTATTCCACTAAAAGTTGATTTAATCAATAGGCTGACAATGGGATGGTACTGCGCTACTCAACCAAACAAACTGTGGCATTTGATCTAGACTACTTATCGCCTCCCGAGTCTCAGCACTGAACACCACACAACTATATATTTGCACTAGACATGTATTACGGTATTAGGATAATATGACATAGGGTTACTGTGTTGGACGTTCACATGGTGAGCTAAACGGATCATGAGCTTCGAGATACTCGTTAACCAAAGGTTTTCTTGTCGTCTTCGTGTTATCATCGTATGAGCTGATGAAAATAGGAAACGGAGATGTAAATTTCAGTGGGGTTTGAAAGACTCTTATTCATTGAGTTCACTGTAACTCTACTTCAACTTCACGTTTATCAAAGGACCGATTTTGTTATACATTCAGTATTGTTCGAGTTGTGATGTATTCCTTGACTCTTTTAATAAGCGCAGTTATTCATCCCTGTTGAATCAAATACGGGACTGTACGGATAAAGCAATTCATCAAAGTTTATACGACGTTCTGAACATAAATTTGGGCTGGTTTGTGATACTTTATTCTAACTTTGACTTTACTAAGGATAGAAGCTATGTTAATTAAATATTACATCGCAATGAAACTGTCAGCGAGTACAGTTATGCATCTACTGGTGGGTATCGATATTATGAACCAAGAACACGGATGGCGCAAGGCTCATTTATTCTGGGAACCAACACATGGGTTATGTCTAGCTAAGTGGTGGGATCACCACGGAAATCAGCAAGACAGTAGTAGTAGTCCGCATGATTGACTCTAATCCACCTACTAATGTGATCAACTCCTTTGTGGCAGTCTTTTCAGGAGGAGACAGTTGGGGACGGTTTGACTGTGGTCTGATGCTAGTTGAAACCAGGGGAATTATTCGGCACAATCCTCTTAGCTAGACTCATCATAATTTCGAGACCACTAACGCTTCAAGTTACGTTTGCTTGTTAGGTGACATTCCAAGTGCTTGCCTTCCATATACTTCCCACAGTTTAGCATGGATATAAGCACTCACGTGTTAATGTCTTGTCAACTTGAAATGGGGTTTAGCGATGTTTAAGCACTTTGAAAACCTGTCGAGTTCAGTACTGTTAGTATCTTCTAGTAGGGACTTATCTTGCAAGACTATCTAGACTCTGGTAAGTAGGTTTTACCATTACATTAATTATGCTGTTTATAGTATTTTAGTTCATTCTTTCTGCTTTGTTTGTCGAAACGGGTTATTGGATGCAGATAACTCAATCTGTCTCTTAGCCTGAAGACAGCGTTCAAACTCGAGGAAGTCCTGCAGGAATTTTGTACTTATTCAACGAAAAGAAGCCCCAGTCGCGGGGTCATCGATTGGAGTTAACAGACAGTAACTGTGTCTCCTCTCGCGGCGATCGGGCAACCTGATCGTTACTCACATGCGAAAGTGGTTGAGCGTTCACATATGATAATTCGGTTGTGTCTAATGTGAGGTCACTGGTGCAGTGGTCAACACGGTTGCCTGCTCATGGACAGCGTGTCAGTGGTTCAAGTCCCGGCAGTGGCGAAGATATGCCATACTGACGAGCTTTAACGAAAACGAAACTCGAGTCTACTGCTTCTTCTCTTTTCGAAATGGGCCGACTGAGAAGTCTATTGGAATGCGACAGCTGCGATCAATTGTGGGTGATGTTCAACTTGAAATTAACCAAATCCCCGACCAGTCATCATTAGTCATTTTGTTGGTGACAGTAATTGAAACCTTATACGTGAGTAACTGTACACACGTGAACGTGACTGGTTTTGGATCAAGTATGCACAATTAAAACCCTCGTTTCCCGACTAAAATTACCCCATCCTCCTTTTCAGCAGTTGGCCAATTATCACTCTCATCTAGTTGATTTTGTCCAGTTAACTTCTATCTAGTTTTTCATACTTAATTTTCTGATGTCCGTAACTCGGACATTGTATTGATCTCTGACAGTGTGTGCTCTACTTGTGACACAGCACAGTTAGATAGGTACCTTTTTCTTATATGCTTGAAACAGTCTCAATTTTGCATCTAATTCACTTGGTCTGAAGAAGCTTCTATAATCACAAGCAAGGCTAACCCCGTTTATGAACTGGTTGGAAGTTTATTTTGGAAATACCTATTGTCTAGTCGCCGAAGCAAACTGGCAATCTAATGTCGGCTGTATCTGTTCACTGAAAACGGGACGTAGAAAACGTACATATCAATTAGCCTAAACACTCGCTGTCACAGGGATAGGTACTTTACTGAATAGCGGATTGATTCTTAAAATTAGAGTTGTTAAGTGGAATCTTATTCAGACATGCACAGCCTGATGATTCAGATTAGAAAAGTATTTGACCAACTGTCGGTTTGGAACAGTGCACCGTAAACTGTGCACTTGAAACCTGGTTCCTTCCTCTGTGGCTTGGTGTTCAGAATATTTCGATAGCCTGGAATGAATTGTGTCCATCAGGAATAGCGAATATGTCATATATCATAATTTGAGTCACAATGATCTCGCAGCCAAACTATGAGTTAGTTATATCAACATAATCCGGAACAACTTGTACTAAGCCAACGAGTGAGATGACGCTTACTAGACTGAGTGAAACTTCTAACATAGTTAGAGGTAATGCCATTCGTACAATGACTAGCCAAAGTTCAGCATGAAGTTTTAGCTGTACTGAGATTTCCAGCCAGTGATAGAATGTTACCATTGAGCCACTGAATGAGACTGATGATATTTTTGGTATTTGAGGATGAGGAAGTCACTGATTTCTCATGTTGTGGAGGGAGAGCTGAAACGTCTGAGCGACTGTCTAACTCAAACAGAACGTGTTTGGATACGCTGCATCATCAATCCTGTCAAGTGAGCGCAGATGAGTTTAAAACCGTCCACTCTGAGGAGGGTGTAGCCTTGGCGGTATGCTGAAATAGAAGTAAACATCAATGCACTTCGACAACAGGTCAAAATTCATACGTACAGTTTCAAAAATAGAAAAACTTATTGTTTACAATTTATCAAAACAAAAAACAACGTAGGCATTCCACACAACACTTGGGAATTCACTTCTGTCAACCACGTGTGACTGTTGTTTTGAGGGATGAGAACCAGGCATTCCAGTTTACTAATAACAAAGTTTGAGATCGCGGTGCTGATGTAATTGAGTTTCTGTGTATACAGAGATTGTCAACCTCCACGTATACACGAATGATTGTGTGGATATCATGTGACAAAAGACGGCGGTGCAAACTTTCAGGTGTATGCACCGCTATTTTAGACGCTCTTTCGTATTTTTGGTAACTGCATTCCTCAAAGTCATGTCAAATGCCGAATCATACTGAGGAACCACAAAACAAAAGACACTTTAAAAATTAATTATTAAATAAGTTGTACGCAAAATATTGGAACAAACGTTAGGTGAAATAGTGTCAAGTATTAGGACGGGGGGGGTGACGGTGTTTCTAGTGCAACTACAACGCTGAGCGAACGGGACATCAAAGCAAATAGAATTCAAGTTTAATCATGTTGAAACATTGACAGTTTAGAAGATCAAGAGGAATCTGATCATGTACAATCTAACGAATCAGGTTGTTTGTAACAGTGACGTCAATATTTCTAAAACTGGGGACAAGCCTACCAAATGAGACTACCACGTTGAGCAGTGTTAGGATGGTCTGAGAAAATATCGTAACTACATGACGCCTCTTAACAAACGAACCAGAAAACAGACATTTGTGGAAAATTCCAAACAACGCAATTATAAATATCCTACTTATATCAGTATTAAGTAATATAGTGTGCTTAATCTAAATATTCAGCGGCAGCGTAGACAAACAAAAGGGCAACTTGTGCTCCTCTGTGGATGTGCTGTTAGTTGTAGATCGTCGATGCAATCTGTCATTGGATCAATCCTCGTGTGATGCTGGCGAGATTACATTGTAGGGTACATGCAGTTTGCACAAACCAAACTGAAGGCTGAGATACTTGAATAAACTGAACGTGATGGTTAATACGGTCTTATAAGTACTCTGCTGAAACTGTGAATTTGTTAATAATGCGTGAAAGCATTTAACAACCAAGAAGACTAGTAGTGTTGTTTACTCAGTGTCGAAACGATAAAGAATGTTATCGTTCCTGTGCTGATGCTGGTTTTTCGGTGTTTTGGTTGCCCTATGAGGAGCGCATTCCATTAACTTTTCGATCAGTGAATACTTGTCAATGGAATTCTAGGTTTGAGTTCATTGCGTGAAAAAGAACTTATCAAGCACCAGAAGAGCGCTTTAGGGTGTACCGAAAGGTTTTCTGATATAATGTGATGCGCTAGTGTAAAACCCGCACTAATGTGGACGAACACTCAACACAGCAGTATTAAAGCCTGTTTACAGTCCAAGTAGTAGGAATTACTCGGTATTAATAACGGTGAACAAGCATTACAATAATTTGCCTCTGTGTGTGGTTAACAATCCGGCTGACTTGGAACAGCGTAAAGCAATAACAGCATGACCGTGTAGTGGACAAGTAGGTATTCGGTAGACCCTCGTCCACTAACAATTAAATACGCCTTTCCTGAAGAG
>LUCH01002984.1:68475-82433 GCA_013368495.1 Paragonimus heterotremus
TATTCTCTTTGGCTACCGGAATCTGATGATATTCTCGCACTAAAGCTATCTTGCTGAAGATGATTTTTCCATGTAAGCAAGTAGTTGAATCCTGCATGTGCGGGATTGGGTACTTATCAGGGACGGTTGCTTTGTTGAGCCCGCGGTAATCATCGCATGGGCGCCAATCACCTGATTTCTTAGGGATCATATGCAGCGGCGAGGCCCATGGACTCTCGGAAGGACGTGTTATTCCGAGTTCGAGCATGTGCTCAAACTCTGCCCTTGCGAGTTTTAGTTTGTCGGGAGCCAACCGGCGAGGCCGTGTTGATACGAGGGGTTCCCTAGTGCGGATGTGATGAGTGACATTGGAGGTCACTGTTGGTATGACGTTCGATGCGCGAACGAGCTGCGGGAACTCAGCGAAGAGATCCACGAATTGCGTAAGAGCGTCGGGATGGGCATATATGGGTGTTATTGCTACAACCGTTACCTGCGTGCTGGGTATGCTTAGCTTAGTGCTGGAATCGATTAACAGACGGCGTCTCGTATCAACCGGAAGGTGGAAATGCCGGAGGAAATCGATCCCGATTATGGCAAAAAATACCGCGGCAATTGTGAACACCCAGCGGACACGGAATACGCCGTTTGGTGTAGGTTTTCTGCAAAATCAATGCACACAAACCCATCTACTTATTGTCGGAGGTATTAAACGTTGACTGATGTTGCAAATATCCGCTGTCGTTATATATTTGGCATAATCATCCGCAGCGTACTGCTTTAACTCCGTGGCTGGAATGCTATACTCCAACAAATGCCTACAGTCGCTCGCTTCACTTGCAGTGAGCCGGCGATTTGTTGAGTATTCATCGTACAGCAAGGCAGTTAGGTCATGGCTGTGCTCTAGCGTAAAAGAGCTAACAATCAACATCGTTTTCCGCCTAACGACGTTAGATCGTGATGGACATGTATCACGAGAACTGAGCAGTGGAAGGTGAGTGAACTCCACTCACTAAACACGTCATAACCTGCGGCCTTCACTCCGAGGCCGTCTGTAAATGGTACACCTGCACGTTATCTGCCACGTAACCTCAGTAGTAATCACACTCACCTTATCATATTCCAAGCGTCCATTGTTAGATTTTTTACTTGAATCCAGCACGTACAAAACACTGTATTCCTTCATATATTTCTCCAAACAACTTCGAAATTCTTGGAAGCTAGAAAATCCTTGATCCTCGAATAGGACTCTGAATCCCTGAAGATAATCCGTCATCTAAAACAGAATTTAAAAAACAATTACTAATTTGCTGACACAGAGCAATTAACTATTAATCGAATATAAACAAATACTTCACATGAAAACGCACAATGGTAACCGCAACACCCACCATTAATGTTTTCAATATTCGCGCGAAATAAAGGACAAACCCGTTAACAGTCGGTTAAAACAAACCTTTCAACGCTCGTCAACATTTTTGTCTCAGAAACTGATGATTTTCAATTTCTCAAACGATACCACCGAAATATTGCCCGATATTCACGGATCCCACATAAATTCGTAGGTTTAGGACAGGTTTTCCTCCTTACGGATAATTTTCAGCGTGGTGAGTCGTAGTGAATTGCCCTACGTTGAAGTAGGTTTTAAGAGCTCCTCACGTTTGTAGTTTTATAAAAGGCTTAGTACTCGTGTTTCAACAACAGTTCTGTTGTCTGAATTATAATCACGCTTCCCTGCTTAGGTACGTTCAAAGTTGGATAGAAAACGCGTTTCCACGTCTACGACATAGGTTAATCCCTATGCAACTGAACTACCACACATCTCTTGCTTACGTCTTCGGAAGATTGAAACAAAGAAATCTTCAGGGAACAGAATTCTGAGATTTTAGTAAATGCATCGTCACGAAGTTTCAACAACTTTAATAGCTGAAAGATAACGGAGATATTGATGGTCTACCGAGTACACGCAGCATTGCGGTTCCACTCACACACCACGTATCCGGTGTAAACCCGAAAGAATAAGATCAGTAGGTGTGTGAGTGAGGCTTTTTGGTCCAGCCAGCCAATGCTGGTCAGCCGAATGAATGACTAGCAGGAAGAGGAAATCCTTATCTCTAGGAAAATAAACCGATAAATGGATCGCAATGACAAGATCCGTACTAAGAAAAAAGGTATGTGAAATGTAATACAAGAAGCATTTTCGTATAAGAGTGCATACTAGTGCATTCCATAGAGGATAAAGTTAAAAAAACAAATCTGACAGTTGAACTCCGAAAAGTCCAGACAGACGATTCTTTATTCGACACACCACCAAAGGTCAAGAAAAGAATAGGTAGAGGCTCGCAAACGCCTGAATTTTTAAAAAGGGAGCGGACCACGGTATTGGCCGATGCGATAAGTAAAAATAGACTGGACATGCTGACATGACCCACCTGAGCCCAACTTACTCGTCGTTTCTTCATCAACGGTGGACTAAGAGTACGTTGGTGACCTAGTATTCCCAAACGACCAGCGCATTTGCGGCCGCACACATCGCAACGCCACAGAGTCATGTCACTCCGACCTATGGCATTGATGGTTCCCTTGCGTACCGCGCGATTTCGTTCTCGGCCGCGCAATATCTGCTCGGTGAACTTGCAGACGCCCGTCCGAATTATATTCCTCAAAGCCGTCCGGTTCAACGCTAAGTCCCCCCGACATCTAGAAACAATTTTGCAACGTGATCGACCTACCTGCACAGCATCTTGGTATCTACGTTTTTGTCCACCAGGACTTCGCTTACCTGATCTCAGTTGTCCATACAGCACCTGCTTTGGGATACGGTCATCGCCGATCCGACGGACGTAACCCAGCCAACAAAGCTGATTCAACATCAGCAAGGATCCCATCCCGTTCATGTCCGTTCGCCGCAGTACCTCAGTGTTCGGAACCATGTCCGACCACCGAATACCCAAGATGCGTCTTAGATATTGCAGGTGAAAGCGTCTCAGATAGAGCACAGTTCGCTGATACGATGTCCATGTTTCACTGCCGTACAGCAGTATAGACAACACCATTGAGCGGTAGACGAAGAGCTTAGTGCTCGGCTTCAGGCTGTAGTTCTTCCAAACACGTCTTTCAAGACGTCCGAAAGCAGTACTAGCCTTTGCCATACGAGCTCTCAACTCGCGGTCCACGGACAGATCAGTGGACAGATTGCTGCCCAAGTAGCAGAAATCTGTGCAGCTGCCGGCAACATCTCCGTTGATGAGATTTTGGGTTAAAGGTGCACAGACAGCACCTTTATCTGGAGATGGTGGAAGGAAAGAAAATGTCTTACCGTTCAAACATGGATGCGCGGTCGCGAAAGCCATGGCCAATCGTTGTAGTTCGTTCTCACTATGTGGAAACAGCGCTTTGTCGTCTGCGAACAGAAGCATGCGCATCATTGGGGTGCCGAAAAGTCGAATATTAAGTAGGCGCCCATCCGTCCGGTACCCGGCCTCCAGACCATCCTACCCAGAGTCCTGAAAAGCAACTGTTGGCGTGGCAGTCAAATATAAGCTAAATAGAGATGGAGCCAGGACACAACCTTGCTTCATGCCAGCGACAATGTCAAAATCATCAGAAGTAGACGCACACGATTGCTCCTTCGCCTTCATGTCCACGTGCAACAATCTAATCAAATTGACGAACTTACATGGACATCCAAACTTACCAAGCACCGTCCCCAGTGCCTCGCATCTCACGAAATCGAACGCCTTGGTGAAGTCTACGAAGAAGGCACAGAGGGGCTGGTTCTGTTCCCGACACTTCTTTTGAAGCTGTCGAGCAGCGAACATCAGGTCGATCGTACTCCGACTCGCCCGGAATCCGCACTGCTCCTCAGGAACATTTGTCAACGAGACTTCCATATTCAGTCAGTTCAGAAGGATTCCGGCAAGCACCTTGCCTGCGCAGCTCAGCAGACTGGTGCCCCAATAACTCTCGGGGAATTGCTTGCTGCCTTTGCCTTCAAACAAAGGTACAATCACAGCATCCTTGAAATCTTGCGGCATCACCTCCTGCTCCCAGGTAGAGTGAGCCAGCTGGAGCAGTGCACGTTCCATCGCCGGCCCGCTATTCAACAGCATTTTACTTGGCCATCCATCTTCACCTGCAGCCTTCCCGTTGCGAAGTTGACCAACTGCCCTCTGCAATTCTAGTAAACCAGGAGCGAGAGCAAGTGAAGTCTTGGTGGCCTGTTGCGGCAGACTGTCCACGGTCACCCAATCAATGGTGGCAGGACGACTTAGTAGTTTACTAAATTGTTTGCGCCAGACTTTCATGATGTCCTCTGGCTGGGTGCACGAACAGCCGATGTCCACATTTACCAGTGCTTTAGTAGACTGGACAGATGGACAGAATATCGCTATGATGGAATCGTAAAACTTCCTGTGTTTTCGACAATCTAATAAGCCTCACATCCGCTTGCCCTGCTTTACCCATCAGTTGCTCTCGATTCCGCGAACACGCTCAGCCAGTTGACGGCGAATAATTTGGAACGTCGCCCTTTCCGCTTCATTGTCCGGGTCCACTGTGGAGGCAACAAGCGCGGTATTCTTCTCTCGTACCAATTCGGCGGTAACCGCATCGTTGTCGGCGAACCAGTCTGGACGTTTCTGGCGTCTGATACCAATCGTCTCGGCGGCTGCCGTCGTGATCCGTTCCTTGATGTACTGCCACATACCCTCAGGAGTAGTTGATACAGGAACGTCGTGCAGGCGAGCGGCAACTGCACATTGAAGAGCAGTCTTCGTCTCGCAGTTTCCCCATCGTTTGATATCAAAATTCTGTCCGAAGTATCTACAATAGGCAGACTGGCGTACATGGATGAATAATTTAGTCCTGATCAGTCTATGATCGGTGCTACACTCAGCGCCGCGGATCAAGCAAGTGATGCACATTCCAGAAATGTGCTGTCGCACAATTACGTAGTGAAGCAAGTGGTGACGGCCGTTTCGTGGACAGGTTCGCGTCGTGATGTCGCTCGCATCCAGCTGGAATCGAGTGTTCGTGATGGTCAGCTCGTGAGTAACACACAGGCGAAGCAGACGATCACCGTTCTCATTCATTGAACCAATGCCGCAGGGTCCGAAGACCTCCGGCCAAGCTACCGAGTCGCGCCCGACTCGAGCGTTCAAGTCACCCAAAACAAACACTCGGTCAGTCAACGGCACTCACCGGACTGTGGCGGACAGTTGATTACAGAAGTGGCCCTTTGCATCATCAGTGTGACACATAGTTAGACCATAAACAATAACACATGCAGCAGACTTATCTCGGCTGAGTCGCAGGCGTATAGACAACATTCAATGGCTGATGTCGTACGGTTTGCCTATCACCAGAGCATTGATGATATCAGCGACTGCGAATCAGACACCATGCTCCCGAGCACCGTCTATCGGGCAACCTATCCAGTAGAATGTGTACCCAGCACATGCTTCCTGCAACTTACTTCGGTTCGCAAGCCTTGTCTCAATCAAGGTTACCACGTCGATCCCATAGCGACGCAGTTCCATCGCGATCAGTGCAGTGTACCATTCTGGCCGTCGGCTGGTGCTGCATCGATCCAACAGCGTGTGCAAACTTCACGCTGCAACACAGTGCCTGTTTCAGGCTGCCCTTCGGGTTACTGAAGAATCTGTACCGCAAGGCAGCAGGTGATGCACACGCGCACATGCGTATCAGCATCAACCATCCAGAACAGGCTCGACAGTCACAACCCTAGACGTTCCGCACATTCACATAGAGATAATACTGCACTGACAAACCAAACACACATACAGAAGATCAGATCAGGCAATAAAATAACAAACCCAACCAAAGCACAACACGCACCACACACAATGAACACACCACAACGGATGCATATGCCTTTTGTCTGGCTATTCTCCTGTGGCCAATCTGACATGATTGAATCTGCAGCGACCGAGGCCGCAGTCGGCACAGCCCTTCGGATCAAATCAGTACACAGGCCTGACCACCACGCCAAGGAAGCAGGACAACAACAACGACATAGAGTGTTCCACAAACATTATTTAATTTAGGTGAATAGAGTCGTTGAGTGTGCTATTGTAGTTCTTTCTTCCCACTGTCTGATTGAGATAAACGACGCTGTGATGTTCGTAGTCTCATACTAACCGCTAACTGAGACTGCTGAGTATTTTTTTTCAAATGGATGCCGTTTTTCAACCCCTCATTGATTAGGTCGCTGTTCAAAAAAGGCAAATACAATTCCAGGAAGCTCCCTTGCAGACCGGACTGTTGGTGCTTATTTAACTAACCCGTAGGGGCAAAGGTCGTAGGCAACAACTTAAGTAACATGGTGCTGGCTCACACATTCAAACATGGTTAAGTATCAATTGACTCGCTTAGACGTCATGACTCACAGTCTTGAAAAACCTGCTATTGGTGTTACGAACTACACGACATCAAAACCATAAGCCACAGAACACCTAGCTTCTTTTCTTTGTCATTTCAACGGAAATGAATGGCCAATCCCTCATGGCGGACGCGAGGAGGCAAGTAAATGTGCTACCGGTAGCCTGCAATGAGGCGTCAACAATAGACGTTGACTTCCTGCTTCAAACGGCCTTGGGAAACAGGCCCCCAGTTAGCGGCGGAAAACGATGAGTTCCGGTCGCCGGGGTAACTTCCGCTGAATCTTTTCGGCTCCTTCACCATTAATTGTATCATCCTCCTCCGGCGTTTAGATCTATTATGCGATAGGCAATATCGGAGGTTAGTAGGCGTTCTATTACTGAGAACGCCTCAGTGACCGTTGCTGCCATCAATTCTATCTATATTAAACGGCCTTTTTGACCCTATGTAGTGGAACCTTTTCAGTAGTTTCTACAAGGTGTTCGGATATCCACAGACAATCACTGTGACCTCTCACATCATACAACACATCGGAAATAAGTTCACTTGAGTATCAGCAAAGCCACATAAGTTGGTCTGGGGAAAACTCAGACTCGCTAAGATAGATTTCAAACACATGTTGGAGCTTGGAGGTGGTGGTTCTTCCAAGAGTTTCTGGGTCTCTTGCTGAAGCTTGTCCCCGAAGTATTGGATAGATGGCGTCTGTCAAATTCACAAACTAGTCGAATCATGAGTTTTGGTAGCCTAGTCTGCGCTGGACATATATACATACATCTTAAAATGGGAGGAAGACAAACGATTATATGTAACTATATATACTGATATCGTACGTGGTTCTATAAATTAAATAATGAACAATCTAAAGAAACCGTTACGTGCGACCAGGTTTGCAGACGCACGTTACAACGAAGCGGAAACACGTGGTGAATCTGTAGCGGTAACGGTAAATGTCAATCCATGAACAGAACAACAACCACGGGCAGCTTCGACACTAACAGAACTCAAAGGAAAGAGGTGAACAAACCGTCCCAGTAATTGTACTAACGGTACAGAGACGAGGCAGTGATCCCTCCAACGTCAAGTTCAAACACGTGAGTGACAAGTCACCAGAGGGTTTTCAACATCACCCAAACAAGTAAGCCAAGGGGAAATAATGTTACCGTTCCAAGGACGTTCCTCTGATGTGAATTACTTTGCGTAATACGTAGGCTGACTACCCGAAAGGAACAGTAAAGGAGTGAACAGCAGTGGAACACTTAGAATGCATACACAAGAGTTTCTGTATTGTTCCAAACTGTTCAAGTTGAACAGCCCCGACTGTTTATGAGTAACCAAACCGTTCAGTCAATTCGGGCGATAAGAAAGGTAAGGTGTTTCTGTTACTCATATTAACAAATATAGTACATTGCGGTGGGAGGCGTAACATAAGTAATGAAGTCGGATGCAATTCACTTTTCTATGGCCGATTTAGGGTTTATGAAAGTCAAGTAAATAATAGCGTACCAAACGTTTGCGAATAAGGACGATTAACGTATACCGACGTGTCATGTTAAATTCGGCAATAAAGGTACACCACTATACATGCGTGAGTAAAGTGAACGCTGAAAATTAAATCGCAATTCTCATTTCCCCGGCAAATCTCGGCGATCTCTTCGCTCGGTGTGTCTTCTAACAGAAAAGTCTGCCGAACGTCTCTTCTGAATCTTCTTTTGTTCGTTCGTAAAACTGCTGCTCTCACCATTTCGTCATGCTCTGTTTTCGCTTCTTCTACCATGCCTCTTGGTCACAGTCTTCTTAAAGTGCGAATATCGGTGCCTAAACAAGGTCCTCTATATTCAGGTCTCATTGTTTTTCGACAAACCTACCGGTTTTGTAGGAAAACGGATGGAAGGATGTGATATTTCTGAGTTTATTAGGTTCGTCAAACCTTCTCAACAAGTAAACCCTAAATACCGTGGTATATAAGTGATGTATTGCAAAATTATTCATAAAATTCCTCCGAAGTAAATAGACATCTCAGAGGCAACCGGATGTCTGCTGGGCGATGCCAGGCGGTCGTACCTCCATGGCAAGTTATTCCCGTAATGAAGACCGCGTTTGGTGATAGATGCTTCCATCTGTTCTAGTGCTCCCAGGTCATGAACAATTTTCTGGAGACTTACCACCCGTAAAACACCTTAGCGTGTAGTCTTGAAAGCGCATCAGCGACCACGTTGGAGTTCCCGTCAACGCGTCGGTTGTTCGTTGTTACTGCGCCATCAAATCGAGATATCGTAGTTTGCGCGGGGAATATTTGCCTTGACTCGTGTTAACGGTCTAGAATAAAGGTTTATGCTCCCGTTAAACGGTAAAGTTCCTTTCCTCTAACAGATAACAAAAATATCTATTGGACAAGTAGACGGCAAGGAGCTCACGACCGAATGTGCTATAATTGGCCTGCGCGGGTGATACCTTCTGAGAATAAAATGATGTTGGTCGTATTTGCCGCCGACGTTTTGCTGGAACAATCCACCAACAGCATGCTTAGACGCAACAGTCGAGAGTACCATACGAGTAGTCGGTTCTGGATTAAAATGAGGGAGGGTCGTTGCGTCGCCGAGTGCTTTCTTTACGTCGTCGAATACCTGTAGCACCTCAGAACTCAAAATAACGCTTTATTCAGGATCAAGAAGCAGATCGGTTAATGGTTTCAGAAGCTAGGAGCACTGATGAATAAAGTGACGGCAATATTTAACAATTCCAGCGAAACGTTGAAGCTATTTGACGGAATCCGGAAAGGGGTATTCTCGCGGAGTTTACACCTTGATGTCCAACGGTTTGATGTCACTTACGTCTATAAAATGCCCAAGAGATTCAAGAGGCGATACGTTAAAAACGCATTTTAATGAATTGAAGGAAATCCCGCAATCATTCAAACATTCCAGTGCAACACGATGATGTGTCTCATATCCTTCGGGGGAAAGACTGGCGGCCAAAACATCATCAAGACAAACAAACACAAAATCTAGACCACGTACAACTCGATCCGTAAGGCGCTGGAATGTTTGAGCTGCATTTCGAAATGTCATTCGAAAGAACTTTTGCAAGCCAACCGGAGTTGTTATCTCGTTTTTGGGAATGTCTTCTTCAGCGACGGGAATTTGGTAGTATGCACGCACTAAGTCAATATTAGAGAAGGTGCGCTTAAAATGTAGAGTCAAAGAAAAGTCATGGATGTGGGAAATAATATAACGGTCTGGTACGGTAGCATCGTTGAGCGCTTGAAAATCATCACATGGTTTCCAATCGCCCGGAGTTTTCTTAGAGAGTATATGGTCAAATCCCACTTAATCACTTTTCAGCTCTTCGGGGGGAAGACGTATGGTGCGACTGATCACTAGTGGTCCTTTGGTTACAATGGTATGCGTCGCGTCGTGTTTTAAAGAATGCGGACGATACGACGGACTGTGAGCTGCGGGTATTGTTGGATCAGCTGAGAATACTTTGAGGGCTTGGGTCTTACCATACGGATTCCGATGGAATTCACTTTGGTTAACTCACCCTCAGCTCTCAAAAAAGTCAAGCTATCCAAAAGCGTGTGATGCTGAATGTCAATCAAGTGACCAAAATGAGATGAGAAATCAGCACCTAGAATTGAGGTCTGAACGTCTGCTACCGGAAAAATTCGGCGGAACTGACGTCGCAGTCCAAGGTCAAGGGTGGGCGAACATCGGCCGGACGTTTGTATCGGTGTTCCATTAGCGGTTGTAGGGAGAAAACAGGCTGACAATGTTGGTGGTCGATTGTGGCGCAGGGAATTACGCTTATCTCATCGCCGGTGTCAACTAGGAAATTGTAACCTAAGTATTTGTCAGGGAGTTAGAGGAGGCGACATTTGGAGGGGGCATCAGTCACAGCCGTCGCCATCACTGGTCGCCGTACGCTAGTGCTGTCGGACGTTGAGACAGTGTTCTAGATCGGCTGCGTGGTCTGTATGATCTAGAATGCAGGCTGCAAATCTGTGACTAGACATGTTTGGCCAAACACTACATGGTCACGCAGGCAATCATAAGGTTGGTTGGTAACTGTATCCATCGACAGAGGGCTACGTTTAACATCCAAAATTTTGTCGGCTGCTTTCGCAAGTTCCTCGATGGGTACAGCGCTGCTTAACGTAGCCAAAGTCTCGCGAGTCGACGGTGGATGATTTTTCATTCACAACTATCAAGAAATGGAGTCATCCACCTTTCCGTCTCCAAGAAACTGCTTCATATGTCTTAGGAACTGGGATAGCCTGCGGTCACCTAGCTGCATTTCAGAAAAAACGGTCGGTACAGACTCCGCTGTCCAGAAACGCCTACCCTACCAATTAAGACGTCTTTCAGCTTATCGTGCGGTTGGTCTTCAGGCATGCTATCAATAACATCCGAGACCTGTTGAACGGTCTCAGTAGGAGTGGATTGAACTATTGGGAATGCATTATGACCCTGTTTGAAAGGAGGCTTCAACTTGTCCAAACCAGAGGCGAGGGTTGCTGACTCCGAGTTCAGGCAATTTGATGTGCAAGGATGCGGTTGGCTGCTCAGTTTAATCGTCGAAGTCGGACATGGAGACGGGGAACACTTTTAACGCGCAAAATCAATAGGGTAATGTAGCTTGGCGTACGGCCTACGAGCGCATTAACAGACAGCGGAATAACGGTTAGTAGAACGGTAGATAACAGAACGACGTTCAATGATTCTGAACAGCGGACTACAAAATATGCAAGATTAATAAGAATTTCCTCAGGCAACTCAGCCACCTAGGGCTGACGAATGAACACAGAGAAAGAACACGCCTCCGGACAGAGCCACTTCGTCACTCGATCTGAAGGCAACACGGTCACAAACTAGACCATATCTAAATGGTTTGTGACCAATCAGAAAACAGAGACAGAAGTGGACGAGATAAAAATCCATACAGTACAATGCTGTCCCAAATAAAGGACGTGCCTATGGGCGTGGCGCCAGAAGTTGGCACAAATGTTGAGAACGCACGTGACCTGTGAAGTGACACACACCGTTCCGCCTCTGAAGGTCACTACAATCAGTAATGAGCTAGGCCACTGCGAAGGGAAACAAAACGGTATTTTCCGGGAACTGGGTTCTTCTCCGACAGGCAGTGAACACATTAACGCTTGTGATGATTTAACAAAACACCTGGAAAGGGAAGAAAACCAACGTGGATGTGCTCTAGGTTCGTTGATTTATGATGATGGGAAAAGGTAAGGAAAAGTTGACTATTTCCGGGTCCACCAATTTGCAGTGGTCAAGACGAGTTGCTGAACAAAATGGATAAGTGCGAGCGTACCTCACTGAGCCATCAGTGATAACAAAAATGAACGAATGAGACAAAATAGTTACAAGGCTTCAGCAAGTTACAGTAAACGAGAAAGTTGACTCACAGAAAGTGTTTATGAGTTTTCAGGACGACCACCACAATATTCCCACTTACCAGCATTTGGAAGTGTGGAATATCACAAGGTTGCCGTGGACTGCAGGAGCGCGGTCAGCGATACGACGATGATTGTAGTGAAACGGAGCCAAAAAATTGGATGATAGATCAGTATAGTACGGTCAAACGACTGGGCAACGGAGAGCAGAGCAGATCGTTGTGCACAAAATTTGTATTGCATCAAAAGATCACTTTTATCAATTTGAACAGCATGTGAAGATGATACAAAAGAATGTCGTACAGAAATGAAGCATCGTTTGTAAACAAAAATAAGAAAATCTATACAAGTATAACACATAGCTTGGGGTACCACATGCATATTATTGGTGGTTTCAGAGTGCGTGTGCACTTATGCGTGGTCATCCCCACTCGGTTGTCTCCATTTTATTAATGAGCATGTACGCAAGGGGTAGTCCGGTACTCTCATTCGTTTTCCTTTTCTTCATGTACAAGCCTGACTGCTTTTGCAGGTCACGGGTATCAGGCGGACGAAACTAGCGCACATCGCTCCCTTTAGGCGCTGCATTCAAGAGAAAAAAGTCAAATATTCCGTGGGTGGAAAACCTCAAACGCCCCCCGAAAAAGGGAGATTTAGTAGGGGTGCAGAGGCCGCAGATCAGGCGTTCTGTGGGAAGGCTGACATGCATAGAAGCGGTGAATCCGCGTTTGCAGCCTCACGAGAGGGCCAACAGAGCCACTTGGCGGCACAGACCGAATCCAACCCCGCCACCATCTTCAGTTCTAGGTATTCTTTCCCAAGTTTTTCCTCCCACACTCCTATCTCTTCTCTCGCAGTCATGTGGAGATGTATCTCTCAAATGCATGTGTACGAACTGTCTGAGTTTGTTTGAAAAATCACCGGAAATCAGTCAACTAATTCATGATACACAACCGCACATACTTGCTTTCACGGAGACGTGGCTTACGAATGACATTAGTGACAGTGAACTGAAGGTCCCGGGGTATTCATTTTACCGAGCTGACTATGCTCGAGGGAGGATGGGAGTTTCTGTGTTTTTTTCACCACTATCTCCCAACACCCGTGGTTATCAGTGGATTTCAGTCCTCTGATAAATGTGATGCTGTGTGGCTTCGACTGGCACTGCGTGGCCCAGAATCACTCCTAGTGGGGGTCATTCACCGTTCTCCTTCATTCGGAATCTCCGGCGATGACACTCTTTTTATGAGCCTGGACAACTTTTCAGGACTACAACACTTTACTCATCTGCTTAGTATGCTCGAATTCAATGCTTTCAAGATAAGCTGGACATCAGTTTCTCACAAGGAATGTGAAAACGGATTCTCGACTTCCTTGTCGACGTTAGTACGACGGAGAGCGTGGATACAACATTTCACCGCCCCGACGCGACATCATCCTGGTCAGAATCACTCTCTGCTTTATTTAGCCATTATTAATGAGGGCCACCTGACAGACAGAGTGACCATCAACAGCCACTTGGACACAGTGACCATTCCCTGCTCATCTTTGATCTTATCTGTTACTAGAGACAACGACCGGTAAAGAAGTCCACAGTTCGAATCTTTAATCAAGCTGATTCTGACTTCCGGAAGAGCTACCTGGGTTCATTCCTCCTCGATTACGGTTCGGTGGGCCAGAATTACTGCGCACTTCAAAGCACAATTGAGAAGACGAACGACTTATTTGTGAGCGCAAACTGAGCACTTTCTCTTATCGGCCACCTCTTCCGCACAGGTCACGTCGTCCCCTTGATGACCGTTTTCGTTTATCCGCGAAGTACAAGCTTACGGGAAACTACGATGACCTATGTGCGTTCTACATCGTTCGAAATAGGTGTAGGAAGAGAAATCCGTGAGCAAGCCAAACGCGTTCAAGAAAAGGTCCTCCTCAAAACTCGCCGAAACAAAAACTTCTTATTAAGGCATATGCGACGACTAAGAAAGGATAAACCTTCGGCTCTTTCTTTGCGACTGCCCGACGGAGAGACCTCATCTGACTCCCTAATTGTGGCCGAGTTATTTAAGGAGTACCACACGTCAGTCTACAGTGTCGCACCGCCGGACTGGTACCCCATCCTTCAACCACAGAATTTTCGGCAACCACCCATTACTGCGGAGTTTTCTGT
>LUCH01002985.1:0-38369 GCA_013368495.1 Paragonimus heterotremus
GTATGTTCCGATGGAGCTGTTCAGTTTCGACAGAACAGGATTTCCTTCACGTCGATAAATCTTATAAACAAGCGTCGCTCGATCCCACCTGGCTCTAAATATGATAACGACCGTCGAGAACTTAAACACAAGCTGACTAAAAGCTTGCGCAAAGATCGTGAGCACTACTTAGTCAAACAATCGAAAGAGATGGAAAAAGCCTTTCTATCTGGGAATAGCGGAAGGCCTTCTTCCCTGATCCGTGGTTGTACTGGTTATCGAGTCGGTGTAGGTGAGACCACATGTGAAATATATGGTTCACTTGTCACCAATCAATCGCACCGACTTGACAGGTGAACGGAACATTGTGAAGAACAATTCAGCTGGCCTCAACCAGATCATGTGGACGACAGGACCCGATTGGTCAGTTACTGCATTCCGGACGGTCCTCCGTCGGAAGCAAAAGTGGACCTGGAACTCAAGTTATTGAAGCGTAATAAGGCTCCTGGTCCAGACCTCCTCCCTTCTTCTCTTTTCAAGGTTGGTGGGTAGAGGTTAATATCGGAACTGACAAAACTCCTCCAGACGATTTGGGAGACTGAAGAAGTACCTCGTGGTTGGTGCCTATCAACACTAGTTCCCATTTTCAGAAAGGGGGCCTGAAATCTTTGTGTCAACTACAGAGGCATCAGTTTGGTGTCTGTTGCGTCTAGGTTACTAACTGACCTCAATTTACGTCGGCTCACTAAACCCAAAGAAAGTCAGATACGCGGAGAATAGGCAGGATTCCGATCCTGTCAAAGATACGTTGGTCACATTTTTACCTTACGATGGATCTTGGAACATCGGCACTGTTACATACAGCCGACAGTCGTGGTTTTTTTGGATCTAAAGGCTGCTTTCGATTCAGTTGCCCGTAACGTTCTCTGGAGCTGTCTTATCCGCAAGGGAGTACCAGGGGAATACGTGAATCTGTTGAGATCACTATGCTCACTCTGCAAGTAATGTGAGAGTTTATGGACAGCTGTTTCGGACGTTCATCACTTCTAGTGGTGTCCCTCGGGGATGTCCGATTGTCCCTTTCTTGTTCAATTTCGTCATGGACGACAACATTCTGGAGGGTGCGATTCGGGAATCCGGTGAGCTTGGTGTTGAACTTCTTCCTGGCGCTAGATTGAGCGATCTGGAGTACACGGACGACATTGTCTTACTTAGCCTCTCTGTCAAAGACATGCAGACCATGCTGGACAAGGTGAGCGACCAAGCTGGTTTGTATGGAATGCGCTTCACACCTTCAAAATGTAAAATGTTGCTTCAAGACTGGGTCATTTCGACCCCTACTTTCTTCACTGCAGATAATCCGCTAGAGACTGTGGACGGTTTCACACACTTGGGTAGCACTATCTCGTCAGCTCGTAATATTGCTGATGAGATATAATCGAGGCGTTTGCCAAACTGCGTCATCTTTGGCGTCGAAAAGACGTTTGGTTATCGTTGAAAGGGAGGATATATAATGCTTGTGTACGTTGTTTTGCTCTATGGTTCGGAAACGAGGCCTGTTGGCAAGGAAGGTATCAACATGCTTGCTGTATTTGACCATCGTTGTCTCCGCCAGTTAGCCCATATTAAGTGGACTGGTCGCGTGAGCAATGTGGCAGTTCGCCGACGCGTATTCCGAAACGCTCAGAATGCACGACCAATTTGTCAGCTACTCACATTGCACAGCTTGCGATGGTTAGGTCACGCACTCTGTATGTCATTTGGTCGTTTACAGTACCGGACAGTGTATACTGAGACCACCAAGATTTGGGTGAAACCGCGTGGTGATCAGGCAACAACGTGGTCGCAAAATTTGAAGACCCTGGCTGCTCCAATGAGCAAAATGGGTAGGTGTTATCTGCTTGGATGGGGTCTTCATGATCACTCCAACCTCTGGTTAGAGACGTTATTCGAGATGGCGGTGTGTCGCAGTCAATAGCGTACCTGGATCCATACCATTTCCAGTTCTTCCGCTTAGTCTCCTTTTATTAATTTTCAAAATTCTTAGCAGCGTTTTCCTCTAGGATATTTTACGTCACTGTTGAGGTGAGCGGCGGCTTGAGTTACAGTACCCTCTGGTTAGGCTCATGGTGATGATGATGATGGCGTTCACGCACTTCTGATGCACAATGCGGCTCTGTCAGCCGAATCAAAGGACTTCTAAAGTCCAGAAAGACAGCAGCCGTTTGCCTTGCATATGAATGGCAGAATTTAAGCATCTGGCAGTGTGAAAACATGATCAGTAAAGCCATGGCCAGGACGAACTCCGTCCTGCTCCTCACGGATATGCTCACATGCAACCTTTTAATCAAATTGACGAACCTATCTGGACATCCAAACTTACCAAGCACCGTCCCCAACTCCTCACGGCTCACGGAATCAAACGCCTCGGCAAAATCCAGGAAGTGGGCATACGGAGGTTGGTTGTGTTCCTGGCATTTCTCTGGAATCTACACTACTCCAGGAACATTGGTCTTCAAGATGTCCACATTCAGTCGGTTCTCCAGGATTCTTTCAAGCACATTGGCTGTGCAGCTCGGCAGACTAATGCTGCGGTAGCTGTGGGCACATTGCTTGTTACCCTTATCTTTAAACAAAAGTAATATAAAGGCATCCTTGAAGTCCTGTGGCATTTCTTCCTGCTTCCAGATGGAGTGAACCAGCTGAAACAAAGCACATCCCAACGCCGGTCTGCCATTCTTCAGAATTTCATCTGGGAGTCTTCTCGTTGTGCAGTTGTCCAGTAGCACCCTGCACCTGTGTTAAATCTGTGACGAGAGCAAGTGAAGATTCAACAACTTGTCGCGACAAGCTGTTCACGGTCACTCAGCCGCTGATAGCCGAACGATTTAGTAGGCTACCAAATTGTTTGGACTAGACTTTCATGATGTCCTCTGGCTGGGTACACTAACAGCCGGTGTCCATGTCAGTCAGTGCTTTGGTCGACTGGACGGATGGGCCGAAAGTCGCCTTGAGCGAATCGTAGAACTCCTTGTGTTGTCGGCGATCGGCATAGCTCTGCGTCTGATTACCTTGCTTCCTCTACCAGTCGTCCTTGATTCCGCGAACACGTTCGGCCAGTTGACAACGAATACTCCCGAATGTCGCCGTCTTGTCCTCATTGTTCGGGTTCATTGCGGAGGTGGCAAACGCTACATTCTTCTCGTACCAAGCTGGATATTTATGGGTTGTTGTCGTCGAACCAGTCCAGACGTCTCATCTCGATGCTTGTCGCTGTTATCTGTTGCAAATACCCTCGGGGGTGGGGTGGATACAGGGACGTCTTGTAGACTAGCGGCTGTAACACGCTGAAAAGCAGTACTCGTCTCACAGTTCTTTATTCGCGTGGCATCCGACTTCTGTTGTTGACCGGGATATCAACAATAAGCAAGTGGATCAGACGATCATCGTTCTCGCTGACTGAAGCAATACCGTGCGGCTTAGGACTCCAGGCCAGGCTACCGAGTCGCGGTCAACTCGAATGTTCAAGTCACCCCGAACAAACAGTCGGTCACTCACCGGTGCCCAGTAGACTGTGACGGACAGCTGATCATAGAGCTGGCCCTTTACATCATCAGTGTGACATATTTAAACTATAAACATTAGCAAGTTTAACACACTTACCTCGATCGAGTCGCAAGCGCATGGACAGAATTCGAGGACTGATGCCGTGCGGTTCGCCTATCATCAAAGCATTGATGCGATCTACGACTACGAAACACTGTGCTCTCGAGCACCGTCTGTCGTGTAACATATTCAGTAGAAGGTGTACCCAGCACTTGTTTCTCTGAGCTTACCATTGTCTGTAAGTCTTGTCTCACCCAAGGCAGCTTCTTTGATGCCATAGCGGCTAAGTTTCATCGTGATCAGTGCAGTTGGGCGTTCTAACCGTCGTGTGGTGTTGCCTGGACCCAGCGGCGTGCTCATATTCCACGTCCTACTGGGGAGTGTCTGACGTCCCCGATCCTGTCTCAAGTTCGTCGTCGTGTTACTAAGACTCGAGTGAGTATTATCTGCTTCAGGATTCATGCTGGAGGAGTGGGGAGGCGAAGGGGAAGGTTTGGCGGTAGTATATTTTCACCTAACCACCCTGGTGGAAACAACAGATTGGGTGACCCGGCTTATCCTGCGCGTCGGCCGATGCAGTATAGTATTAGTTTTTTATGTGTGTAATCATGGTTTGTGTGTGCTTTCGATATTGTCAGGACGCCCAGACTTAGACAGGAGAGCGATTAGGGTCTTCAGTCAAAACCTTCGGCTCAAAAGCCCATACTGCAAGGCGACACACACAAACGCAACATCATTAACTACGAGCAACGACCAGATTGCAATAGCTACACATAGGCTCGAGAGCGACATCTACAAAGTCAACGCACCCACATAAGAGACAAACAGATCGCAAACATACAAAACCACATCAAGCAAAACTGAAACACAACACACTGGCGCCATTCACAACGAGGGTAATTGCTTTTTGTCTGGCTGCTCCCCTCTGGTCAATCTGACGTTGTTGAACTTGCAAAGACCGACGTCTCATTCAGCGTAGCCTGCCGTATCCAAACAACACAAGCCTGACCACTACGCCAGGGTAACAGAAAGGGTCAGGGATTTACACATTACTAAGTTAACGACATGTCTTTTTTATGTCCTGTGTGTAACAGTTTTTTTAGTTTTTGCTGGTTTTAATACCTGAGATGTTTTGTATGCCTACGGTTATCTATAGGCTTGTAGGTCACATCTTTATTGAGATTATCGTATATGGTCCTTATGCTAAACTATCAGTTGCCGCTCGTGTGCTATTCTTTTACAGTGTAACAAGTTTAAAACGTTTGTCTGTTTACTCAGGTCTCAACCATTGAAGATACGTACAATGCCACTGTCGACACCGATCGAGGCACCAAAGAAAAAGTGCGCATCTATGACCTCGGTGGAAAGACGAAGATTGAGCGTCATTTCGTCAATTGTGCAGACGCATTTATTCTCGTGTACGATCTCAGTGATGCGCGAACTTTGACTGCCGTTCAGATGCTGAAGCGTCAGGTAAAATGACTACATTAACAACGTATCCATGTAAATTGTATATTTTTTTCGACTCCAGCTTGACGATTGTCGGGGTAAACGAGAAATTTTGTTCGTTCTTTGTGGAAATAAAGCGGACAAACCTAAAGATAAGACTATCGACATGGGCGAATTGAATCGACGAGCACAGGCGGAGAAAAGTGAGTTTCTTGTTGATTATACCGTGCTTCAAGATGCTTACTTTCAAATCGGTATTTGTTTAAGTGTATCAGGTAGAGATTGCCTGCACGAGACCTTACTAGGCATCCCTCTCTTGAGATTCTTGGAAAATCTCCTGATTAAAGGAAGTTGGGAATGTCTACGCAGATTTGTCTTTACTTTGAATGGTTTGAAAGGGAGAGGAATAGACAGACGGTTCTATTTTCGGAATATATGCAATAGTAAGGCTGCGGATGATAACCACTTAGAGAAGAAAGCGCGGAAGAGAATACCAGCCACAGCTTATAGGATGTACTTCAGCTTGTAGCAAGTAACAGCTGACTGACCTCGCCAGGAATACACGAACGGTAACCGTTGATGCTTCTCACGTTGGCTGAGAATCAGCACTTTCATTTTAGGAGGACGAGTCAGGGTTTGTGTGCAATCGAGTGAATAGTACGTTCTGTATGTGCTTGACTGTGGTTTTTGATTGCACTGGTGCACACAGTGTGAACGATGGTGGCAATCTACCACACTTTGAAGGCTGACCTGGTCATGGTGAACCACCTTATGTAGATCCTCTGATGAACCAGGAAGCAAACTGGTGACAACTTGCGCGTCCTGTCTGACGTCGATCAATGTGTCGTTAACTGAGAGCGGAAGTCAACTGAACGACGTCCACGATGTAGGTCAGTACCGATAAAGAAGCTTAAGTATTCAGTGCTTGAAATATACTGGCATAGAACAAACTAACAGTGGGGACAACGCGAGAAAAGTTTAAACCAACTGCAACTGGTGGTTAGTCCGATTCTTCAGCAGATACTGCTAATACCAAACTGTTACGCCGAAGTCCGTTAGTTAAAGGCCTGGTAATTACAAGTTGATCAAACCATTAGCACAAAACTGGATCAACTAATTTTCTTCCCAGTTCATACGGATTGCCCTTGCTGGCTAAATTTTTCACTTAATCTATAATTAGTACCACTATTTTGTGACTCACACCCCAGTTGCTGAAGATAAGGTTACGTTAAACGCTAAAAAATCATCTATGGAGCGGGTTGGTGCATAAATCGCATTATTGACATAGCTTGACAAAAAAGTGAACGATGTAGTCTGTCTAAATTTGTTCCTAAACGGGCCGTTTTTCCTCTCTAATATACCAATACCGAGTTGGTTCACATTTGGTGAACACTGAAATAGACGACTAAAAGTTACGTGTAGGAACAAAAGAGAAATAATGGTTTGATGAATAATTGACGTCTATCACTGATCACATGAGCAATCGACACTGAGAAACGAACAACAACGAATTTCTTTGTTCAGGCTGAATGAATGAATGCGTAACATGTTTGATGGATCATGATATGTGTCCGCTTGCTCACTTGACTCGGTTTAGTATCGTGTCCGGTTGGTAAGTCCTTTGGTCTGGATTCCGGAATTTGTTGCAGGCCCCGCAGTTCCGTTACGTAGTGTACACAGGCAGACGATCAGTTTGAAACATTCAGTTCCCCTTATCCCATTCATCAAAACGGTAAGAAAAGATATACATTGCGGGGTGCAAATATTTCGTCTATTCTCATCAGTCGACAATGTCTTAACGCGGGTCAGCATATCTACACCCGAACAGTAATCCGTCGTCTTCGACTTCGAAAAACTTAATCATGACAGGTCATGTGGTTATCCTTGTCACTTCGTTGATGCTCCTGTTACGCACTCGCAACCCTAAGATGTTAGGGTTTCACGATGCGTTGTTAGTCCAGCTTCACACATCGGCCCTCTGTCGGCAAAAGGTGCTGACCCAATCATTTTCGTTGCCGTGGTAGTGAAACCGTTTACCCAACCCTGATTGAACCTGTGTGACGGTCGTTTATTCAATTGTTTTGTCATCATGCCCGAAACCTATATAACCGAGCGTTTTATTTAGACGACCAGTTTTTCAGACATGGTGTTCATGTTCCGTACAGTACGAAGACATCCACGCGCCCAGTGCTCATCGCGCCACCATCAACCTAGCTACTGATTCCAGGCGAGCTTGCTCTGTTGACTCTCTACACCTGACGGACGTGTCTTGTCACCTCATACGAGCCAACCAGTCCGTATGTCTGTCAGCCTATTCATGTGTACACAAGCCGTTCGACCCCCCTCGTTGTTGAACCTCAGAGAATACCCTAGGGACTGGTTGACATCGAAACATTTTAAATTGGAAAAGGTATCGATCGACACCGGTGTTTATGAACTTTCGTCCAACGTACCATTAACCGTAAATTAACATGCTCGCTGTAACCGGATGACTATTGAATGACGTAGAAAATTAAGTCTTTAGCTCGAGCCCAGACGGTCCATTGTTGTTGTTATGGTTTTGAACAACCTGAAAGTTTACTGATCGAAGAAGCTCATGTGCATGTGTTGAAATATAAAGATATCCTCGGATAATGCAATGAATTTAGTAAAAGCTTTTAGAGAATGAAATGCAGAATTAAGACTAGACGAAAATGATTGGGCACCTGGGTGACAGAACTGAGACAGGCACAACTTATCTGACATCACACAAGCTTACTTCAACCTACAGCAGTCAGCAGCTGACCAACAGCGAGAACGATACGCCGTGCATTTTCACTCTTCAAAAATCCTTTGTGTTACTGAGTTATGGGGAGATTTTGTTGAATGTCCATCAGGTATCTGACGAGTTTGCGCCTGAAGCCATCTGCAAACGATGCTTTTATGGCGTTCTAGGTTGAACACACCGGAACATCAAATGAGTTTTTCATCTAAGTCAAACAGATCACTTAATGTTATCGTGTTGATAAGTTGATTTAAACAAAGTATTAGTCAATCTTACTGTGTTTGGTTGCGTTAGTGAGGGCCCTACATGCCTGTAATTTATCTCGGCATGTAAATAGTACTCGGATAATTGCTCTGTGTCCAATAACGAATGGAGCTCATGAAATACGGACGGCAAATTTGGGTATTTCGTTCAAAATGAACTCGTACTAGTGAGTTTGGCTTTCTCTCAAAACTCTCGGTGGGTAATTCAGCTTACTAAAACTGGTTGACGTTGTTTTATGGATGTTCTCAGTTATGCAATAATAATTAAGCTAACAGTATTGCTCGCCCTTGAGTACACTGTAGTCGACGACAGTTTAGGATTAAATTCCGCTAAAACAACGGATACACAGTCAGACATGTGTTGTTATCTAATGGAAGTAACTTTTACCTCCGGACTGAAATCACCGACCGTTTGTAGGCTGAGGCTTTTGGACAGTTTAGGATCCGCCATATGATAATGACTGTTTTTGATGATTATTAGTGTTGCGAATTGTGGTTCAGTAAAGTAAGATCTTCATTGTCCAGTTCACACATTATTGCACCTTTCGTGCTGTGTTACGGGAGTTCTAGTCCATATCACAATGAGGTCCTCACATATACATCCTGTACACTTCTACCCAGTTTTGTCCTTTTGACTAATTTTTACCGTCTTAGATTTTCATCTGCCATCCTCCATTTGTTAGGCCGATTTTGCTCAGTGGTCACTTGTTCGTGGATTACTTGATATGGGCATTGTTCATTTCCCACAGCTGCGTTTACATATTCCACTGAATACGTGAGTGATTGCGTCTCCGACTTGTTCGCTCGTGACAGAAGATTATCAATCTGTTGAATGTGAAACTATGCTTGTCAGTCTCTCGTTGTCCGTGCGACTTCATCATCAGGTCCAGACACGTATCGTTGTTTGTTTGCCTGTCTGCGTCAGTACAACTGATGTATCTCCCAGCTATTCGTCCCCTCTTCTTAATACTTAAAGATTTGTCACTTTTCTGATGCATTATTTTTGAGCTGTGCTAACCATACGGGTTATGTCACACGCTAACGTTTGCACACTTTTTGTTATCACTCACTACGTAAGATTTCTAAAGTCAGCGGCCACATACAGACTTTACCTACCTGTTCTTCGTGTTCATTTGCTGTGCATGCCACAAATGGGACTCGTTTTCTCATTTTTTTGAAAATGAATAACATCCAGAAAAGTCCAGTGGCTTCTAGTTTGTTAATCGGATATTTTTTTTAAAGCTGATAGTATATGCTATGACTTGTGCTAACTTGCTAGGAACAGGCTTTATTTTCAATATGGATAACATTGCCACGAGTCTTTGGACAATCTATTGACACATCTCCGACAGTCATGTACAATCACCTTTTCGTGTGATTTAAGATAATTATCTGATATTCAAATCTATTCTCATTGGAATGGCCTCAAGGTACCGATTAGCACATAGTTGTTTCCATACTGTGTGGTGATGTTCCTCCTGAGCAACTTCCATATAATGTGGATAAGGTACTAGTATTATCGCTTAACAGTTGCTCACATATTTTTCCGTAGAATTTCATTTTCTTTGATACTTTCTTGCATTTCCTCGGCAGCCTTGAACTAAGTGAAGGATAGTGTCTATGCGGTTAATTTTATTTCATTCATGTATGTTATCCGGAAGCACGATTTTTATCGATAACCTTTGTCAGTTTCTTCTTTGATGTGCCTGATGACACTCCGGCTGACTTTTCAATAATCTTTCCTTCTCTTTCTTGTTTTGGAATTCCTATCATCTTCCTCCACGTGATTCCTCCAGTTCATTTATGCGAAACGACAGTCCATGATCGCCAAGGGCTGTGCAATGTGTTTACCTGGATTGTTTCACGGATTACTCAGTCACAGGGTGCGTTTTTATCTAGTATGTTTTGTGTTAATTCCATCCTGTTGTTTATTCGTTCCACTTATTTTGTTGTTAAATATGTTCAGGTCAAGTCCATAGACCTTCCTCATGATTTCTGTGATCCCCATTGTCACTGTTACGTCTAACTAATAATCTTCTGTATGAGAACATAATGCTGTTTGCTCATCACTCATGGAAGCTTGTTTTTGGATGAAACGCTGGCAAATTAAATGTCAAGTTCGATGAGCAGTTACATACTAAATCCTTCCTCAAGCATAAATATCGAATTAATCGATATTCCCAACCACTTCGGCTTGTTCTTCGCTAGAAACTTAACTTTGCTTCACCTATTGGCTATTGCCAATCTGAGTGCTGTCCAAGTTAGGTGCATTTTACTTATCTATAGGAGAATTCTAATTCCAATTCTGCCGGCTTCTGCGCGTCTGTGTACTAGGGTGACACATTATGATGTCACTTGTTTTGTATGTGAGGGTACCATCTACACTAGTGGTCTCCTAGATTGTCCAATAACCACCCTGATTGACAAACTAAAGTCCCTCGGATTTTTCCTCTGGGAATATCCGTTGTGAAAGGTTTGCAACAACATATCAGAAGATCTAGAGACGTGAAACAATTACAAGATTTTTTTTCTCTTATGTAACTTTTAAAACCTGGGATAATACTTCGAACCTTGACTTAAAAATACCTGCATCTGTTATTTTCACCACTACGAGTTTGTCATACAACAGATGCGCTACATCGATGATGGTCGATCTACCCGAGTCATAAGTAATCTGACGCAACGCCTAAGCAATTTTCATTCTAACCTGAACTTCTGATGCAAATTCGAGAATCTACTTAAGCCTACTCGTAAGTGGACGAGATGTTCTTATTACAAGAACTGTCTATGGGCAGTCTACATGGTCCGGTTAATACTTGGACTTCAGTAGCATCACACAGGACACACGAGTGAATCCATTAGTTGTACATGCAACACGAATCTCTACACAAAACAGTCTTCCGGTATAACTTGACCTGCCCAGGTCTGTTCTACAATCTAATAGTTACCCCCCGAAAAGGTTAATAAAAGAGTTAGCTACTGTAGAGTAAAAGGTATGCAGGGACTTATCTTTTAATCATGATTACATTATGCATTAAACAACACAAAGATCAATGAATTCGATTGAACGAACGTTTACTGCAATCGAACTTCATGTATTCATTGGGATTCAGAAACTACCAGTGCTTTCATTCAAAAGAGATCAGCCCATTGGTGCTATATGCCACATTGTGCTTGACAGTTGATGTCTACAGGGAGAGACATAAGCGGAACTGAGAGATGCTTGATCTCTGGAGTGAGCAAGTGCTTGTCAGAGTGGCTGCAAAAATTTGTTTATCGAAGAACGACAATGTCGCTGAAATACACAAACCATCAGTGTCCGCAATCGTCAGACACGTTCTGACCACCGCTTACGCTGTCAACCCAGTTATGCATTCAAAATCCTATTGTCATTAAAATCCAGAATTCCTATGGCCTACTCAAATGGTCTTAGTCAGTCCACTCAAGCCATATTTATCTGTTCAAAAGCACTTGCTCGTGGGTCTGACCTTGCCATGGGCTTAGTGACCTTTTCTATCCAATGATTGATTGCCTGTCCCTTTAGTTGTTTGATAAAAAGTTATACGTTATTAACATTATATGCTGACGAATCAGTACGAAGTATGTGCATCCATCTCCTTTGATGCTGTCCTGCTCATACAGCATGCATAGGTAAATAATGCATCCGTTTTTTTTATGGCAACTATAGTACATCCTTGGGTTTTGAAGAGCACAGTGATGGGGTTTACAGGATTGGTCGACAGGGATTTATTTGATCATGCCCCGCACATTGGAACCCCGAATACCTTTGTTATACTAAGGTGGTCGATGTGAAATTGGACACCAGGGAGTCTCTTTTCTCGCTTAGTACATATTTGTTGTGATGGTTATCAAACGACACCAGTGTGTTCTAGGTGTCACTTTTGTTTGTTTTGTTTCGGAAACCCGACTTAGTAAGTGTCAAATTCATGGCCTGATTTACTATTCTTGTGGGGGAATCTATCGTGGACCTGATCGAGAATTAGTTAAGAACGTCAGGATTTTATCATACCAACGATGGTCAGTTAACATGTCACATCTGTTGGTCTGGACAGCGATAAGATTAGCTTGCTTGGAAAATGCAGATAAACCTGAGCACACTTCCTACGTTTTGCTGAATCAGTTAAGTACTGTTCCGTTTATGTTCGTGCTTTGATATTTGTTTGGTGAAACTGCCTTCTTCGTTTGTCTACCGGTCTTTCACTTATTGTACTTGTAGGCAAGAGTAGCTTCTCTTTCGGAAAAAAGGACACACGTGCATTTATGAACGTTACTGGACCACCACGCTCGGAAGCGGAATGAAAATGCCCTGGTTGATCTGATGAGCACGATACTTTGCCTGTATGTGTACCGTTAACTGTGATCTCTTTTTTAAATTTGTCTGCGTTCCCAACTAAATCCCACTCACTGGAGATTTCCCATTATATATAACGCCGCTCTTGATTTCAGGCGATGTACTTTTTCAATATAATGAATTTTTTTCCTTTGCTAACCTTTTGTCTCAATTCGTCTGGTTTGGCTTGTTGTGATGGCTCTCATTTTCGACTGTAGTTGATACGTGTTTCGGTTTGTAATTTAAATCAAAAAGAGTCTTTTAAACTCTATTGGTACACTGGTGAATTATGCGGTGGGATGTCATCGCAGTTGTTTTTCATGTGTGGCAAGAGTTACACATTGACAACAACAGTTTAGAGACGAATCAATTACGAAACAATCTGGGCTTCGGCTAGATGCGAACCGGCGACAGAAACAGTATGCCTAAACGCGACAAGTGTTTTGCCAGCTGAGCCGCGAAGCCGAACCCGGATCTGATAATAGTCACATTTGGACACAGTTACCCACCCCAACCCACTGTCCCATATGGTTCAGTGGATTGACTACTCAAGCAGGATTTCTCAAACAGCTCACGCTGGAATCCACGAACACCGCTGTTGATATTGAAATTGTATTACTGATCAGTAAATTGACAGATTAGTTAATCTAAAGGAAACTCAAATGGGCAAATTATAAAATCTGCCACACTACTTATAAGTAATACAATTTCATTAATGCACAATGGTGTTTGTGGATTGCAGGTCGAACTTTATGATAAATGATGCTTTTGCAGTTACTCCGCTTCCATATGACACAGTGGGTTGCGCGGACAATTGTTTCCAAATATGACCATTCTGAGCTCTTCGTTTGACTTCATAGTTCAGCTGGCAAAGCGTTGCCACTTTCAAACATGCTGTTTCTGTCACCGATTCGAATTCAGCCGGAGTCCAGATTTTTCGCATTTGGGTTTCCTCTAAATTGTCAAATCTGCCACGCCACTCATAAGGTTAGGTGTAGTAATCTCCGCGTACTTCGCTGATGACCATTTCAGGAGTTCTAACCTGCCTCTGTCCCAGTGACTACCAGATTCCAGACTGAGGCTGGAAAGACTATGTGCTTGTGATTGACAAATGCATAGAGGAATCGATGTCATCTTTTATCGTATCTAACTGTGAGAAAGCAGAATATCTCAGTTGGCCGTTTCATGTCTCCTAAGTAGCGTTACCTGTTCGCTCTGTCATACAAAAAACGAACTGCAGGATATTGTGTCTCATTTCTGACTATCCACGTGCATGCGTCTCGGTCTTGCCGTTGTGTGTACGCGCATCATTGTTTTGCATTCTGATTCGATTACATATAAAACTGATCTACCACACTCATGGACTGGTATTAATTGTCTTTGTTTTAGTTCATTCGTGTGTACTGTCTGCACACTGTTACACTGCATGATTATAACAAGAGGCGGCTAGTACTTGCCGGCTGGCTACGTTTTGAACCACAAACTTACCACTACGCAATCCTGCATCCCAGACTACAAGGTGACTTGTCAGTTTAATGAATTGTTTGCTGTCAGTGGCTTCACCTTATGAATGTTAAAGAGCATGGTGGTTGGAAAATCGAGCATTTATCGGGATCGACAGGAGTAATTTTGGTTTTCTATCACAACTTGTCTTCAACATGTTAACCCAAATAATAAACTTATTTTATTTCTGTTTTGCTCATTAACGTATGTCCTGAGCTATTGGTGTTTAGATTAGGATGGGTAGACTTCACTCGAACTCATTTCTGCCATATATGGCAGTTCTTGGGAAGGCAAAAGTCTGTCACATGTGAACGTTTGGCACGCCGCACGTCAAAAGTTGTTTCATAAGTAGTATTTGTTTGGAAAAATGAATTCCGACGATTACTGTACACAACGCAGAATCCAAGCACACAGTATCCTGCACTAGCAATTTTCATTGTACGTTAGTGTGAACGCAAATTTTTTAAGTTAGTTACATGGGAACTATCGAACGTCAGTTCTTCTAATTTAGAGTCACCTTTTCAAAAAGACTCACCACGCGTTTAAAATTATTGGCAGCACTTAAATTAATCAAGAGAACGACCGTGCTGTTTAATCTTGAGATTGTTTAATCATTGCCTTCTGAGCGTACGTAAGTCATTTTGAGCAGAACATAAGTCCGAGGCGACATTAGGGAAGAATAGATCCATGGGAACTGGAGGTCACGAACTTCTATCTAAATAAGCTGTGCAAGGTATTTTCCGGACGCCATGCGAAAGACAAAGGTGCTAAACTCTGGTAAACACTACCTAGGAAAATTACTGTGTTCACTTGTGTTCTAAAGAATTCTTGAAAGTACCACAGATTATCGAACATCTCACTAACAATCTTGACTTTGGAACGAATCTTTGTGTACATGAAACGGTAAGCTGTCGAAAACTTTGTCATCAATGTTTGAGATCTTCACATTTTACGATGTCTATGGGCTTTGATAATTACAAATGCTCCTTCCAGTCGCTCTCACCAGTGCAATTTTACATTTTGTTTTGCATTTGTTTACTCGATTTCAATCCGATTTAGCTCGGCATAACTGCTGACAAACCAACGTTCATCGCCAGCCTAAAGGGCATCCGTAAAAATCATCATTCAAACAAAAGCGTATCGAGGTGACTTCAACCATCGTTACGACACGCAGAATACGTTCACGGTACGTATTTATATACGGACACCAACAGATAACCGTAGTGTGAGAATTGTTCAGCACGCACTGTTTTAAGACTCCGGATGTCTTATCGTTGCCAGTGCTGGACCCCAATTCGGCAATGATCTACGCGCCTGGCATGTTCTTTGATGATCCATGCGACGCACGCATGCTTAAACACAAAATATGAAGGCCTGATGAGCACATGAAAGTGCCGAATCTTCTAAACGGCTTATCTACGAAAAAACTTAAATTATACACGGTTTTTAAGTGTTGTCTCCCAGTATGTAGCTGAATTCAGCGATGCACTGGATGTATCTCCGCGATCGGTCTACAGTTGAAGCTGCAAACCTTTTCAGTTGACTTATTTTTGTGTGCCTTTTCATAGCTACATTGGGCTTTCCTTCAATCGACTCATCGCTTAGGAGTCGTCATCTCATTTCTGAGTCATTTTTCGATCTTTAATGTGCTCAATTATATGTTCATCTCAAACCTATAAACAGAGTTGTTGGCCGACGGTACACATGGCGCTGCTCCAAAATTTGACGAAAGGTAAAAATATGATCAATACAACCCCGGCCAGGACGAAACCCTGCCTGTTGTTCTCTAATGTTTACTTCATGAACTCTGGTGAGTCGACGAAGTATAATGGATGCCAGAACCCTAAAAATGACTGGGGTAAAACTAATCCCTCTATGGTTTTCACAAGATCTCCAGGCTCCCTTTTTGAATGTAGGAAGTATTATCGAGTGACCCCAGCACGGAGGAATGGTCTCCGTCGTCCAGACAAATCGAAACTGCTGAGTCAAGGCCTCACCTCCATCTTCTTTGAAAAGTGCCGGCACGTTATCATCTGGACCAGCAGCCCTATTACGATTGAGAGCCGAGATGCAGTTGCGAACCTCAGTCTCAGTGGGTGGTTCCAAATCTACCGACCAGGATATTACATCACAAGTTTGTGGCGGCAACACAATGGAAGTAGGAGGCCAGGTAAATTGACCCTCAAAGTGTTCCGTCCAACGCTCTAACTATCTGGACTTGTTATAGGTGAGTGTGCCATCTGCCTCGCTGATAGCTTCACTGATAGATGTTCGCCTGGGACCAGTAGCACGGATCAGCTTAAAGAGTTTGCCAGTGTTCCCTGAGGCAAAAGCGATCTCCATTTCCTTAACTTTTTCCACCAACCAAGCCTCACGACTAGCCTTTAGAGTACGTCTCACTCTCCTACGGATATCTCTTCTAGGCTTATTATATGAACTACCAGGAGGAACCTTCCGTCTGGCTTCTAACAACTTCAGAGATTTCTCTGAAATCCCATGTTTGTTTAGCCCATGTACCCCTGTGCCGCATGTTACGGTGCCTGCTGTCTGAATGGCCTGTGAAGTTTGAGTCCAGCACCTATTAGGATCTTCGGAGTGAATACCACTAAAGCAGCTTTCTACGTTGCTTTGGTACGTATGTTTTACCGATGGTAAAGTCAGTTTCTCAGCAACCAGTCGTTCCAGTCGGTGCGGTCGTTGCCCAGCAAAAGTGAGAACAAAACGACAACATACCAATGCATGATCTGAGTACGTGCTCCAAGAAGAACGAGTCTTGAATGGAACCACGCCACCTATCACTAAGTTATGTAGTCTATCTGAGACCATGCCTCATTCGGAGCAGACGGGCGCCAAGTATAACAATGACACGCAAGATGCCTAAAACTAGTGCTGGCTAAAAATAGCTTATACTCAGCGCACAGCTGCAACAATCGCCCAACATTATCTGACCGATGTGACGCTGTCCCAAACCTGCCACCTAAAGGAGATTCGACGTCACCAAGGCGGCCGAATTGAGCATTCATTTCTCCGGTCAGAGCGAATATATCAGAGTTACGTGTCAACCGAAGGAGAGCGGCCAGATCCGAGTAAAATGCGTCCTTGACGCCGACGTCACTACAGTCAGTAGGAGCGTAAGTAGACACAATGAATAAATTTCTGAAAGACTTGCGTCTAGAGCTGGCCTTAACAGAACGTGTCAAGTGGACGGCATAAAGTCTACTGTTAACAAGAATCCAATCTATCAATGAGGCTGCGGCCGTCGAGCTAAGGACTACACCTACACCAGCCTGATCTGTAACAGCGGCTGTGGAGTCACCTGAAGTGTATAACCGGTATCGGATAGACAATGAGGGTGCTGTTAATTCCACACACTGACTACTGTCCTGGATTTTAGTTTCCGAGATACAGCAAACATCGACATACGACGAGTCTAACGTTCGTGCAAGAGCGGCCTGTTGACCTATTTGTTTTAGCGTACGAACGTTGAGGACACCTATATTAATTCGCATTCTGGGTCCAAGCAAAGGGCGAGGGAGGTCTGAAGCTGAATGCCAAAAGACGGAACCTACCAGCTCAGTCTTACCACGGTTAGCTATATCTGTTGTGGGATCTGCAGAGCAATTATCAGAAATGGAATTCGGGAAGGGCCTGAGAACTAAATTGGATAGGACTGGGGGAGGGGTCACTCACATCGCACTGTAGTTTATCAGTGCCGTTCGCAATGGGCGTTTGCTCGGAATCAGCCTTAGAAAATCCGTTAGCCAGAACATCTGCATGCACATCTCGCTGGGCACACATTCAGATGTAACGCATGGGGAACATGACTTCCTAGTACATTCTTCTTAATACCCCAAACAACTTTGAGGCTGGGGTTGGTGTGGGTTTCTGCCGAGACAATCACTTCGGTGTTGTGTTTCTGAATAATGACAATCGTTCATTGTAAAACATACTAGTGCACAACTTAAATTGTTACCGCATCCGCGTTTCCCTGAAGTTCTGGTCGATATGAGTTAATGGGATTGCTGGACTGATGGGCTGTTCCAAATTTTGTGTATAGTTCTTCGTCAGGCTTGTACAGTCTTACGTTATATTACCAAGTGGTTGTCTGCGTGAATAGCTCTGCGTTTGAAGGTGGTCTTTGAACAGATCCTTCGGTTTAGTTGTTATTGTGTACCCAACACCATGAACACTACTGGATGTTACGGGAGAAGAGTACAATGTGGAATGTATGGGACTCTTTGATAGCTCTCGGGCAACTCATTATCTGGAACATTATAGGGAAGTGATAAAACTGCAAAGGGAAGAAGAAAATCCAATAATCTGACTGTCTTCAATGTCACACGTGACCATACTAGTTGCCATGTAAATTGGAATATGACGAAGTTAAAAGCAGTGGAAAGAGAGGCACTTTTGGCCATTTCAGGAAGGCATTCCTTAGGTAATAAATACCTGAACACGAGTGACAGATTGTATTTTTATGATGTGGTTAGTGTAATAGTCTGGAATTTATTAATAGTTGATGAGACGTATACCTTTGTTTTAAAACTGATCGAAAAGGTAATTTGTTCAAAGCCTTATTCTAAACACTTAAAGAGGGCTCAAGGTAGATACATGCGATATTAATGCTGAGGGAGGATATGAAATTTGTAGACGCAGGTTGCCATCAGCCTGATTTAGTTGAACTAACATTGTTTGTCGGCCGAGGTTAAGGTTGCATGAGTTACTTGCATAGATTTCGACGTACTAGCGGTTCACCAAATTTCACTCCCCCCGCCAAAAGCGATGTTCACGGAACAGCTGTTGCGATAACTAAAAACTCCGATTCGCAACTGAAAGGCTGGTGGTTCGATATTTTTTCAGTCTCTCCCATCTGCCTAATTTGTATAAACTAGAATGAAGCGTGGGTTACAGTTTTAGAGTTAGCATATGCTTTTTAATTGAAGCTTTTTTCTTAGAAATCCCTAACGAAGATTTTTTCCAACTGCTTGTATGGTTGGTTTTGGCAGGTAAAGTGAAGTTCCGGACGTTTGATGGTTGAAGTGATATCTCCTTAAATTATACTTAATGAATACGAAACTTTACGTGCATATAGACTTTCCGGCTGTATCTCAATTATTTTATTTACCGGAACCTTCTATCAATAAGGAAGGTGATCACTACAGCTCGAAGAGTTTATATTATGACCAGAATTTCGACACGGTATGTTGTTAATTCTGAAACGCTATTTCTGATTGGTTAGACAGCCTATCAAACCTCTGTTAAGGGAGCATGCATTTATGGCGTCGTTGATCTACCATCTGAAGTTGTGGTATGTAAAATGGTGATTTCTGCTGGCACAACTGCTCCTGCCTAGGTTTAGGAAGACCCATTGTACATGTCACACGCAGCGGAAATATCGTGCTGTTAAACTCACCAATATTCAAGGGAGTTGCAGTATCGTCTGTGCTTACCCCTCAGGCCGTACGTCGAACTGACCTTCATGCTTAGCGAATTAATTGCTCCAGGCGGATTTGTAAATCGTCTTCCTCACCTACCCCTTCTTATGAATCAAACTTGTGGTCAAACTTCTTCCTTTATTTGCGCATAAACAATTTGTAAATCTCTTAATCATCTTGGTTCAACGGATGCCCAATGGAATGTGGCAGTCTTACCGAATGTGCGTCCAGAGTGGTTCGTGCACAGTGCTGAAATACGAAGAGGAGGGTATCCGTTATTCTTGTTTTGAAAAATCCATACAAGAGCAAATCGTCTTGCCTATCCTCCTCACACCAGCTAATGTGCTTGTTATTCATTTTTCTGTCAATGCATGAGCCGAATGCATTCAGCCACATGACAATTCATGTAAACGCAGAAGCAACATGATTGGTGCGATTTTAAAATGCTGACACCGATTGCGTGTGATTCATCCAACCCGTTCACTTGTTGCGTGTCAACCATGAAAATTTGATGTGAACAACAAACATGTTCACTCGTAAACTTCAGGACTTGCTCATGATTGTCAAGCTATCCGCTGAACAGGTTTTCGCAGTGATACTAATGATCCGAAGGCGTCTATTCTTTGGACCTAAATCATGCCCAAGAAGTTTAATTCCAAAAGACAAAAAGTGGTTGAGTGTTCACATATGATAATTCGGTCGTACCTAATGTGATGTCAATGGCGCAGTGGCAAACACGGTTGCCTCATGAACAGCGTATCGGTGGTTCAAGTCCCGACAGTAGCGAGGATATGCACTACTGACGAGCTCTAATGAGAGCGAAACTCGAGTCTAGTGCATCTGCTGTTCGAAAAGGGCCGACTGGAAAGTCTATGGGAATGCGACAGCCGCGATCCACTGTGGGTGATGTTCAACTTGAAATTAAAGACAACTGATTGTTCGTTAAAGTCGGTTTTCTGGAGAAGTCCAGTTATCTTCCATGAGTTCCAAAGCAAACTCCGTCCGAAATTACTCAGAGATCACTGAGGGGAGCCATCGTTGTACGGGCTGGAAACGCGACGCCAAACTGCTATGTCTTCTGTTAGAGAGAAGTTGGATAAATTTGGGAACTTGGGCATCGTGCGTACAACTGCGTGTGCTTATGAGCTTCTTCAACTCATGCCCAGTTCTGCCGATTTGATAGACGTGCACTCAGCGCATTGACCGACGAATATTCAACCAGTGGGAGTCACGTGTGACACAGCACTTACTGCTACATTCCCCTATTCTAATTAGAGCGGGCGAGGGTGATTAAATGGTCAAGTGGACGTGATTTGTTGTCAAGTCCATTTTTCTTGTTTTCCGAAATGACAACGTGGCCGCCAAGGTACTATCAACTTATACGTTATTGCACATGTTAATGTGGCAATGTTATTGGCGGCATAGTCATGTGAAGTCTTCTGGTTCGTCTGAAAAGGTGGATATAGGAAGATGTTTTTATGGTAGCTACGATTTTCGTACATTGCTGACGACGAATGGCAGAAATTGAGGTGAGGATCTGCTGACAGTCGCAAGGTGGATATGTGCCGATTTTGTGTTAAACTCAGCTCATGAACTTCGTACATCCTATGACACATTTGTACAGCCACCCATTTTTAGCAATATGTCGCAGTACTGGTTAGTAGTCAAAGATTTGAGGTTTTATTGGTCACTCAAATGGAAGTGGTTGAGTATTTAGGTATTATCATGCGGATGTGTCTAATGTAAGGTCAGTGACGCGGTGATCAACACGGGTTGTTGCACAAAAGCGTTTCCGGTGTTCTAGTTCCAGTCGTGGCAAGGTTATGCACTACTACTTCTCAAACTATTATTATCAGTAAGTCTACGACTACTTTTTTCCGCACCAAAAGTACAATTGTTGTTTGAAACCTATAGACTAAATTCCTTCTAGATTATCTCTATAGGAAATAAACTATGCACGAACACGAAAGGTAGTCTTGACAGCATTATACAGATATGGAGCTGACACGTTGACCAACGTCAGCTGGTTACTTAAACGTCAAATGTTTTAATAGCGAGATAGAAGCTATAACTTGATTGACCTTGTAGTTGTCAGGCAGCTATACCGGTGGTCTGGGCGTCAGCTGATTGTCATATTTCTAAGCTGTATGTGACTAGCACTTTATTTGGCAATTGCGCTGTCCGTGTCACACTGCGACGGGAGAAACTATGCGATGACAAGCTCATCGGAGCGTGGTAATCAACAAATATTACAACTTGCCTCCGGTACAAGAAGTCTTCCCAAGGTCCGAGCTGCTGCCTTGGCGTCTCTACAAGGAATGTGTAATGGGCACGAAACAGAGCTTCACTGCTAGAGCATGAGGTGAACGAAAACAGTTCGCTAAGTCGACAGCAGGTATATCCCCACTTATTGTTTGCTGAAGCTCGTGTTTTTGACTGAATGTTATTTTGCTACCCTCGGTGGGGAGACCAAAATTAATATGGATGGATCTGGTGCGTACGGATGCTGTTGGCTTAATGTTCGGAGACAGTGTTTCAGCCGATGAGCATAAGTCATACGTATGGAGGACAAACTAAGGCGTAAGAGTTAGCGGACTGGCTATGTTGGACACGGGCTTTCATAATCATATGCTGGAACACTTCTTTTTGCTCTTCATTTCATCAGGTTTACAAGAGACTTCAAGTTTCCAAAAGAAAACTTGCTAATTCGCAAGTCGTATTTCGTGACCGTATAGTTACTTTTTCAAAGGAGACTCACTTGCATCCGTTGGAACGCTAAAATCTCTTTCCCAAGCAATATGTCCATACATTCTTGGCATGACGCACTCAGTGCGGATGCAAAATGAAGTATCAGTCACATACAGCTTAGGAATATGACAATCAGCTGACGCCCAGACCACCGGTATAGCTGCCCGACAACTACAAGGTCAATCAAGTTATAGCTTCTATCTCGCTATTAAAACATTTGACGTTTAAGTAACCAGCTGACGTTGGTCAACATGTCAGCCCCATGTCTGTATAATGCTGTCAAGACTACCTTTCGTGTTTGTGCATAGTTTATTTCCTATAGAGATAATCTAGAAGGAATTTAGTCTATAGGTTTCAAACAACAGTTGTATTTTGTTACGAAAAATGGTTGTCGATTTGTTAACAATAACGGATATTGCTCAAATGTAGGTAGTTGTACGATTGTTTCGCAGAGTGTACTTTCGTGATTGACGACATACTTCTAACAACTTCTTTCACACTATTGGTTCTTTCTGTCACTAGCACCCTGATGTTTTGTTCCGATGCTGTTGGGTCTTGCCACGACAACTTGCACCGGGGAGCGTACGTGTGGTAGACTGCTAACGAATAGAAGCCCAGGCACTTCATCAGGAGGTCGCAGGCAGCGGGGTTGCTAGAGGATGTGTGATTTACATTCACTAACTGTTACGTTTGCTTTTCTTCTGGGATGAAACCGATCAGCCCTTTATTGTGGGCCTGCAAGCTATCATGCCACAACCAATGTTTCGGATAGGGTGATCACTGGGGCAAATTGTTTGCAGCACTCTCTCTGTCCTAATTCTGGGGCCTTTGTAAATGCTTGAAAGTTTACTGGCCAACCACAAACGACAGCACATTACTCTCAAACGAATGTGTCTGATAACTTTACTATATCTAATTTGCGATCGTCTCTATTACTCCAGTAAAAGTGAATCTGAGTTCAACTCCCGGTCTTGACAAAGCTATGCACTCCTAGTGAGTTTTGCCACGAATGAAACTGAAGACTAATGCTTCTTTTTAAAGGGAGCTAGTTAGAAAGTTTATCTCATTGTGAACAGGCGCACTCAAAGTATGACTAATGTTCGATGTGTATCACTGAATTTTGTTAATGATTACCACAACTACGATAGTATTAGTGCACTTCACGAAGGGCACCATAAAGTGAATTGATGTATTGAATCAGTGAGCACAAATAACTTGATCACGTAAAGCCACTAAGGTAACATTGCGACCATGTTGTCGGCCCAGTAAATCTTGCTCTCTTTAAGACAGATATTTTTTATACTGGTGGTTGAAGCTTATTGACTCAAGTAGACGCAAATTTAAATCGGTCATAAAGATAAGGTACATTCACTAAAAGTTGAGTGATAATGACAGCCAAACGAAGTTGTGCGTTACCTGATGTAATCGATGATGACGATCAACATGTAATCAATCAGAGCAAGATAACCGGTCAGAAACCCCAATACGACACATTTTAAAAGTGTAATTTTCCAATGAGTTTGTCTGAGTTACTTTTGGATAACTTATAAGTATTGTTTCGGTATGCATTGTCTATCCTCTTCATGATTGCAAAACGTTACCAGTCAACCTGGTAGAAACTTTTAAGCTGTTTAGTATCGGGGAAAGGTAGTCCATAGTGTACCGCTTGGTTATTGGATATAGTCCCAGAATTCCACTAAATGTTTCTCTTGTATCCATTGGTTTTATAACTGCTGGTTGCGGACCAGAAGCGATCGTGTATTCAGCCGTAGTGGCACTAGAATCTCAACTACTGTACTTTGTATTCACAATGTACAGCCATCCTGCAACATATTTCACATTTTCATAACCAAGACGTAATTGTGGCACAGGATTCTTGAGGTAACGTTGGAATGAATTGCTTACAGAACTAGTTAGTTAACCTTCATTTGCGATGGCTTAATTCTACGCCGAGTGTCTGACGGCGCTGTCGAGACAATGCAAGCTAAACATGCTTGAAGCTTTCGAAGGCATTAATATTGTTGTTTGCACTTATGAAAGGTCATTATTATGAGAACTGCTCTAATGGTTGTTCAGCCCTTCATGTAAATAACTGCCGTTTACCTGTTAATTATATGAAGGTTACTTTATGCAACAATATGACGCTATCACTTTAGTTCGACGGTGGTATCACGAAATTCCCTCCATCCTACATCACGTAATCAGTCGAGTTATCAATATTCATTGGATATACAATCCGGCTTTTCTCATGATTTTGTGGTCAAATAATTTCACATTTATTACGCTATTCTTAAAACATTTATCATGTCTTTATTAAATTCCCCATAAACAGTTCGATTTTATTACTCCTTGTCACTTTGCAATATGCGAAGATTTTGAATCTAACGTAGTTCACTCTGTTACCTAAGGTCTCTCAGTGGATTTTTGTGTTAACTAAGCTCGGATACAATCAGTTGCACGCACTCGGTCTTACCGGTCCGATTTAGCTCAACTTGTAAACAAATGCAGTCCTGTTACTCTGGAATTAACTAAGAAACTGAACTAGTAGTTTACACTGGTATTAATGACGGCTGTCTACAAAATTGTTCATACGTTTTATTGTGATTGCAGGCACTGTTTTATAATTCAATCGCCTTTTATCCATTGAAAATGTAAATTCGAAAAAAGCTGGATACTCACCTCTTGAGATGCATAAAGCTTATCACTGACTTGACTTGATATACATACCGGAGTGAAATCTTTTCTATTATCCATGCTTTGACTGGAAACAGTGATCTATCTGACTGCTTACCTCTTTTTTTCACTTTGATCATGTTTTCAGTAATTTGATCCTGTGAACTTCCTATCTCTGTTTAACCGCTTCATCTCTTTTGTATGTGTCACGTCTAACTAGGACCGATTCGTTTCTGTAGGCATTTCGTTTTGTGATGTTGTGGATATGCAATACCACGGTGGTTTTCATCTATTTGAACTACTTGTACAGATTTATCGTTAGCTGAACATACCTTCAATCGACTGGTAAGCACATGTGAATTGTATTATACGAAGCCCACATGAACATATCTTGGTTGCTCCTTTTCTGTCTGTTAAGCTAGAATAAAAGTAAGTTTGCCATGAGGTTTGAGTTGATACATTGCTGTTGATACATTGCTGTCAAGTCCAATAAAACGGTTGTCAATGAGAGATGAGGAGAAAATGTAGGCTACGAAGAACGATATCGGTGAGCACATAGTTTGGTGTGATGTTTATTGGAAATGACTGTGGTAAATATTGTCGCCCTAGAAGTAAACAGCAGTTATGTGCCATTCGAGGATCCAATAGTAGATTGTTGTCCCAGACCTGTAGACAAGCACCGTCATCTTTTCAGAGGTAGCGACGTCTTTCTGTTGCTCTAAGAAAAATACTTCAAACAATAATAAACATCCCTAGGCTGAACGTCATTCTATGCTCGTAAAAGACTGATACTTCGGTTTACCTGGCAGTGCTTTGCATACATGGTTGGGTTTGTCCAACGATATCTGTTTTTATTCCATTGCGAACGAACAGCGTTATGTTTGATGTACTGCTTCAGCGGTTATTTGGAACTCCGATAGCTTCGCATTTTGACTGTAATATCGGCGATTAAATTCTGTTTTTGTCTACAAAGGATTACAGCTATTCGTAGATAAATGAATGCTTCACCGACAGAAAAGCAACCATTACTACAATCAGCGGAATGAAGAAGCAGGGTTTACGGTAGATGTTGGCAACCTCATTGTGAACCATGCTGAAGAATCCGTATATTGTTAGAGAAAGAAACATCCATACGGAATGAATTAGTTGCCGTCCAGCTGAAAATGCCTTTGACAGACCGGTGCGCACAAGGATTCTCATCATAGCCCACGATTTGCATTGAAAGCATTAACAAGCCTAACGTGCAGCCCCAGACCAAACGACGATGGCGTAATCTGGAAGTCTTATGATTGTAGAGCCCCAGACCTGCCCGTAGGAAAATCAAGTAAAAATCTTTGGGTGTAGGATATCCGAAACGACTCGGATCGATGGACCGAAAGGACTTTTGTTAACTGTCGTAGATACACAGTTCATACAACATCGAAATCGGCGCATTCGTGAAACACGAAAGACAGGTTACACCTTGGAGACGGTACATTCAACCAAGTAAAAATCCAAGTAAAATTACTGAAGAGCCTGATAGAACAGGTAGCTGTTGACCTTATCAAGGGAGAAGAAAATCATCAGAATAGCTGATCGCTACAAGTGCTGTTTATCATTTCATTCAGATCAAAATAGTCTATGCTACCGTTGGTTGGCTTTTTACGATCGTGATCAGTTTTTCCCGTTTACTTATTCGAATTTAGAAAATTTCTTCAATCGATCACCTTTTCGAATAGTCTTTCTTCAACTTGAACATCACTCACGTGTTATCGCAGCCTTCATATTCCGACCGACTTTCCAGCCGACCTCTTTCGAAACGAAGCGCTAGACTCGAGTTTCGCTCTCATTAGAGCTCGTCAGCAGTGCATATCTTTGCCACGGCCGAAAGGAGAACTCCGACCATGCCTTCATGAGACAACCGTTTCGATCACTGTACCACTGACCTCACACTAGGCACGACCGAATTATCATATGTGAACGTCCAACCACTTTTGCTTGTAAGTGCTGATCAGGTTGCCCAATCACCTCGAGAGGAAACACAGTAATTGTCCTGTTGACTCCAGTCGATAGCCCCGCGGTCAAGACTCTTGAGACAGGTCGAAATCTCCGATCTCATTAAACCTGCTAGGCGATATTTTAGATTATTGGTTAGTCGCGTTAATTCGGTTGCCTCATGAAAGCCTGTCCCGAGTTCGAATATGTAATACTGACGAGCTCTGGGAGCGAATCTCGAGCCCAATGCTTCTTCTCGAAAGAGGCTGGCTGGGTTGCCTATCTGAAAGCGAAAGCTGCGATCAAAGGTAAGTGATGTTTAACTTAAAATATGACCAAATCCTCAACTACTCGTCAAGGTCTTTTTCGTTACCTCATGTGTTACCTGATTTGTAAGCATACTTTTGTTCCGTTTTAGGAAACTCTGTATGAAGGCAGTATCTTTTTTCGTAATGTCGTGACTGGTATGCTTAGTTGTTTTATAAAACACTTTCTGTTTAGGTTCTTGTCGGAACTACTTAAGATTATCACCCTCATGTCGCTTTTGGATTGGGCTTCTTTGTTGAATTCGATCAAACGTTTTTTTGATATTCGATTTGAGGTGGCTGTCCCACGGCTAAACTACTTATCGATACTAACTTTCTGACAGATTTCCCTGTGAGTTTGAAACTGTTATAGTACCGTTTCCAACATTCCGAAGATATGCATAACTTTTGCGGCTGCCTGTATGTTGTAGGAACCCGCATGTTTATTGTTGCCAAACCAAACGACGCAAGTGTGTGGTACAGATAAGATTGGTCCATGCACATCCCTTGTTGTTGTGTCCGATGATGGTAGTAACGGCGATGGAATATTGCTCGCTTCTGGTCATTTGAATGGTTGGATGATCTTGTGGTCCTTGGAAAGACGTCGAAGTAACCACCAATGGTTGGCACATCCTCGATCACAAGTTACCAGTTTGCATTGTTGGCCCAAACGCTTCGTCATATCTCAAGGTCGAGATGGGTTTATTCGATTCTGGACTCTACTCGCGCATGGAACAACTGCATTAAAATCAACCGAAATTCCCAAACAAGGTGAATAACACTTTTATTGGAGAGGTCGTTTCTTCAACTCTTCCTTACAATTTCCTGTTTCTTGGCTTTGGTGGTGAAGGGAATCTATGGGTCGATTTCATTGATCGGCTATGAGGCACAAATTATCTTTCCTTTCAGTCGAATTCTATTGCACTATTACGAAGAACCAATGCAGTTCCTGTTATCGTTTTGTTCACTTGTCGCATGCTCTTCTTAAGTGTGTGTGGCGCAAGCAACAAGAACGTGCTTTATAAGCAACTCCCATGGTGATTCTAAGATAGGTCTAGTCTCATATTCTCTGTGAGTTGTGATACTCTGTTTCAACTGCAACATTTTTACAACGGTCACTTTGTTGAGCTAATTTTCTGCTGGCCTATTCGATGCCCATCGTGTGAATTCTCGACATCTTATTAGAAATATCGACTCACAGACACCGTTCGTTGGAAATACTTGTGTATAGATTGTAGCTACTGTATATTGGCTAGCCAACATGTGACCTACAACGCCGTTTTCGTGCTAGCGTGCCTAAGTTGAATACCTCGTAAAAACCGGGTATAAAATGTGGAACCAGCATATTAGTTACACAATCTGATTATTTATTCCCGTGGCTCATTTATTTCGTGTTTACCTCGTCACTGTTCAACTTTTTGATTGGTCTGTTTCACTAGTACCTCAAATTCAATTCTCTCTCATAGGAAAAACAGAACTTTTTATAAACCTGTAATATGTTAATGAGTATCTTTGGGATCAAGTTAAGAAAAAACATGCTGTGATACTTCTTCACTTTCCCAGAAAGTGGTGGGTTAATTGATAACAAAAGACAAACTTTAATACCAAAATTTTAAGATTTACTCACTCATGACTTCTTGGGAATTAACCGTTGTGTCTGATTGTCACTTCATGTGGAAACATGAACGTGAGTTTGATACAATGTTTCAACCTACTCCGGATAACCGAACGCATTTGTTCGTTTTATTTATCGATAAACTGCACCGAATAATTGCTAAACTTGATGGGAATTTCATTGTCGGTTTGGGTTCGCTGTACTCTTTCAGCCCCACTTAAGGTAGCAATCTACTAGGTTTACCGCTAAAATCAAAATGTTAGTGTTTAGCTTTCAACGCTGTATGTGGCCAAGTCACCAGAAACGTGATTACATAAGCGGTTATTGATACAAGCTATTGTTTGAACAAAACAGTCAGAAAACGAAAACTGGTAGATACGAGCATTTCGTATTGGTTCATCAGTACCAAGCTGTTGTATCATTTATCAACCGGCGCCTCGGTATTCTTGTTTGATTGGCTGATTACTCCATATGTTTTTTTGGTTTAGCGTTGTAGTAGACGGGGCAATTACAGTTGTGAATGGTCGGCTGGACTTGTAAATGTGTGACTGTTTACACTCACAGGTGGCATCAACGGAATAAGAGCCTGCAGAGCATAAAAATAAACATTTGGGGATCGTAGTTACAACATAATTGCTGTTATGCTTAAACGGCGCGCATTATGCACGTGGTTGCTGGAAATTTGTTCACGACTGTTCAAATTGGAGTCGGCAACAGTAGGCTGTGTGAGAGAAAGGCAGATACACCGAATGGTTGTTTACCGTACATATTGATTACCGATCCGCTCTGAAAAGTCGAGTTTTCAATCAATATCCGTCAGTCAGGTTACACTAGTGGACACAACTCAACCTGTGCACGTTGGAAGAATCTGAACAGCTATAAACACGTTGAATCGTCAGTTTTGTCGTTATGGCTGTGCGTTTTCAACATAAAAATAGAGTTTGTTTGGACCGAGCCCGGAGTAGTCTACTTGATTCCCACTCTGAAGGTCTGCCTTAACAGACAGCGTTTTCTGTTGGCTTCTCTACTGCCCTCACTGACCTTTCTTATGAGATAGCGTATGCGCGCTCAGGTCCGGTATCACAGTGCCTTTTCAGCCTCTCCATTTAGGGCAGTCATAACGTCTATTTTGTCATGCTCGTTCGGGTCTTTGGACATGCACGACGTAAATACTCGTCATGATTCGACCGATATAGATTGAGTTTTTAATAAATACGTCGGGAAAATCGCAACTTTGGTCTCCAGCTTGAATACGGGCGCTATCTTCCGACCTGTTTGCATAAACGTTCGAAATATGAAGGTAGCTAGCCCAGTCCTTGTTCAAAAAGAATCATGACGCTGTTATTTTAACGTTATGGTTATCGTCATCAGTTTCATCGCCAACAACACGTGAGGCAAGTCTGTTTTACCTTATGGTATAACACGGTGTGTCTGATTCATTTTGTGGATAATTCGTCTCTTTGTTTGATAAGCCAAAGATCACATTACTCTAACTGATTTCATTCGAATCCGTTGATTGACCGACTCACTCCAGAGACTGAAAGTAGCCACCGTGTCTGTTCATTCATTTCTTGAATTGGTTCTGGACGCCTAGGATGTGCGACGTACCTTTTTTGGCGTTCCGACGGAAACAGTTTTGCGGTTTAAGGAACCTCCAAGATGTCCAACAGATCCTGTCAGGTAGATTTACTAAATCTAACTGGCCGGATTTTTCGTGTTTTCCCTTGTTTACTGAGGGTGTTTTGTCTTCACGCTGTTTGAACGTGATCCAGCCGTCCGACGGTTACTGTATTCTCATCAGTCCCTCTAACCCTATACTTATTACGTGAGCTGTTCACGATTGGATCGATAGCGTCATGTTTGCAGAGAAGTTTAGTCATCTTTGCCGTATCTTTTGGTATCATTCTTTTATGCATAAAACTTAGTCTCATTACTAAATATTCCATAGTCTACATTACATCAACCTGATCGTTTAGACAAATATATCACTTCATAGGTTGCCGCAATCCACATACTTTGTGTGAACAATTAGTGATTTGTCAACCATTTACACGTCCGTTGTGTTTCAGTTGAGTCGGTGGCAAACTACAGAGTCTGTTTGATTTATTGTTCATTGAATAATTACTCAGTATACTGTGAAGAATCAACTCATTTTGGCGAACATATCCATTGTATTGTTGTATAAGTGCAACACCTTATGAGTTGGAACCTAATCACTCTCAGGTTTTGTTTAAACTAATCACATTTTCCTATTGTATCCTCACGGGTTACATCAACTTCTACAAACCTTCCTTTTTAGGTATATCTGAAATAGCTACATGTGACTTCACATTTTGTGCAATCAGCTTTTGGCCAGCTGTTTGCAATCTGTCAGCAAACGGCTTCCAGTCGGACGAAGTTTACTATTTGGCTCATATCCCGATCGATGATAATACACCGGATTCTGGAAACAAGACGTGTGCAATTGAAGTAATTCAATTTCCGGACAATGTGATCGTCTGCCACAGTGGTTCTCTCGGATCCGACGACATCATCAAAGGTCTTTCTCAGATGGGCATGTGCATGGCTTTGCAAGGTGTATCTCAGGATACTGCCACTCCCTTTTGTACTTCGCGATGTCTATACCTAGCCGCATACGAAGCCGGTCATCTGCTTTTGTTCGGTGATGGTCTAGTTCTCGTTCGCCTGGACAGTTGCCTAGGTACTGCAGTTCCAATTATGTCTATCGGCCTTCAACCTGCCTTATGTGGAACTGCTGGTCGTTTGATTTTGGTGGGAGGACCGATTGAGGACAACGTCGACTCATCCAATCCACCAAGACCAGAGTTAGGCGTTATTCGATTGGAATCGAGCTGTACCATCGGTGAACCTGTCCGACTAACCAAAATTTCAACTAAGTTGACCCCGGCTGTTAGTGGGATTGCCTGTGTTGCCTGGCGTGCAGATGGTCGTATTGTCGCGTTGGGTCAGTGGGATGGCCGGTTACGTCTGATTGAGTCGCGCCGCAATATCCATTCACCAAAACTGCGTTGTCTAGGCTGGTTGACAAGTCTGGGTGGTTTGGGTGAAAGCGAACTACTCGGGGATTGGGCAGCGACTACTGTTACCCAACCTCACGGTCCTATAGTGGATCAGCGTTCCACCACTATACGTAGTTGCGTGTTCACACCTAACTCAAATTGGCTTATTAGTGCTGCACCAGCTAATGCCGGTGCAGTTGGCAGTTTGTTAGTGTGGGATGTGTATCGCACTTCGAAATGACTCTTCCATTTCTCTTGCGCTATATAATCACCATTTTAACTTTTCTGTCATTTGCGCTCAGAAACATTTATAAATCTGTACATATGACAGCATGCTTTTTTTCTGACGTTCAATAGACATGGTTAGTTCCTTGGCCGATATTCTTGGTTGCGTTATTAAAGGACTACTGTTTTCAGCAAGGCATTGAGTGTTCCTTGTTTTTTATCCGTGAAGCAACTCAGCAACAAACTAAAGTAACCAGTTGCACGTACGAAAGACGCTGACAACTGTTCAACTTACCTCATACTAGATGATGTCCCCGTAATCATGGCAGTCACGTTGATATCAATCTCGGCCGTCCTTGTTTCCTGATTCTCAGTTACAGGAACTTTTCCATCTAACAGAAACGCTTCTTTTTGTGCATTCCATATCATTTACTGAACATCCGGAGTAGGTTGTTTTTTAATCTCTAGTGGATTGTCTGGAATGCTAATTGTTTTAAATTGAGCACCGCTCACATTTGCACTCAATCATTTTGGCCAGTTCATTCGAAGAGAATTACCAGGCCAGAGTTTTGTTCACTGTTTGAAATTAATCGGTATTGTTCCCACAGGGAGTTTCACTCCGACATACGTGCCTGTAAAGTTAGCGGATTGCACATCCCCCTATTTGGCTGGGACCGAACATCATCGAATCGTCACATCTAAGCATTCGTAATTCTAAAGGTTACACTTTCGACAAACGAAATTGAGACGAATGTTATTCATTCAGACCAGACAAGCACTGGAAATGTAATGCTCGTCACTAAAAAGTAGTCAAATTGACGAACGAATGTTTCTGATATATTTTCATCTATAGAGTCTAAAAATGAATTCAGATTGCAAAAAAGAAACCCAGCTGATGTGTTGCATTGTCAGGTGTTTTTTTATGTCTATCGGAATCCGGTGGGACCTCGCAGCAAACTGTTACTGCGCGACCCAGAAGTAACGTGTTATTTGTTCCACCTTCTACAACAGTGCGGCGGATTAAGGACAATGCATAAAAGTGGTTAAAAGAATCTCTCTTGATTTAAATTTTTTCCTTAACACATGATATATTAACACAAAAATTCCAAATTGGGTCATTGTAGTAAGCATGTTAACTAGGTGAAAGATGATTGAGTAGTTTATCAATTTGGTTGATCCCTTTATTAGTCACGTCAGTTGACGTTCCTTCATTTGCTTGAACAGTTGTTTGTACGCGCGATAAACTGTGCTGTTCGATAGCATGAGAACGAGTGAACGGGCACATTTAATGTAGATCTCGATTTGCTCTTGAGCTGATGAGGGTGTACAATTAGTGCGCCCAGCCACAACGGAAGAGATTCGTTTTTTAAAATTTTCAAATGACGTTCGTGTAAATTCGTTTTTGTTTCCTTTTGCATGAGGGTTGGTGATAACGTATTTCCTTCTCAGTGCTATTGGCGCACTATTCCATATAGTGAGTTCTTTCCGCTGAATGGTTAGTTGCATAGTAACGGGCCGCTGAAACTGCACGTCTGGCCCCTGGATGTCTCTTTACATTCATGTTAGCAAAAGGGTTGACCATCGTGATACTTATGCTTTCGCCATCACGAAATGTACGAACCAGATTACAGCCCAACCAACGTTGCTGTCGTTGGGAGTGCCAGTGGATACAGGTACAAGTTATATTCACAACTGTGAATGCTGCCGGTCAGGTTGGATTCGTTTGTCGTGTGTATCACTCACGCCCTACGTTTACTTGTACACAATGCATCACGTTATCGAGACCAAGCAATCGCAAGAGTGGATGGAAACCCGTTGGCGTCTATTCTATCTGGTAGGTATACTTACATCATCTGCCGGCTCTGTCCGGTTTGGTGTGACGAACGAAAGGTGTGCGATGTTCACAAAGGTCTTTGAGTAACTGAAGCATATAAAAGTGGAACGTGTCCACTGCAGTTGTTTGAAATAGTCACTCGATGATCACTGTTCTGCAACGTCCAGTTTAACGAGCAGTGTTGTGATCAGTTATGTCCTACTAATCGTATGTCCTGTTGTGTAGTATGAAATATTGTTGAATAATCAAGGTGAAGAAACAGCGTCAATGAAAGAGGACTCGTTAATAGTGTATGTTATGATGCTTACCTTTTATCAGACATTCCGAAATGGGTTTCATATTTGTTTGAACACAACGGATAGGACTAGTCGTAGTAAAAATCGTTATCCTCAACGATGTGGGCAAAGGCCATAAGAAATATGACATTGCAGCTCAGTGCAAAATTGCACCGGGTATAGTACCAACTAATTAAGTGTGTGAAATTTGGTTTGACTGTTACAACGAAGATGTTGTCGAGTTCTGTGTGAAAAGTGGACAAAGCTCTAATGTTGGAGTTTAACCGACCAGGCTCAGAATATTCCGATAGAGGCAGCTGTTCTGACAAAGAAGACAAAGCAGTTCACAAGTACTCTGAACAAACTCGATTTAAAACTGCACTGTAGCTGCTAAAAATCAGGAGTCGTTTCTACATATCTCCGACACTATCACCAGTGTAGATTAGACTGGGCTGTCGGTGTTCTCATAACTACACTATGATTCACAAAAGTAAAAACTGCACAGGGGGTAAACAAAGAAAGAAGTTAGTTCCAGTTCAATGGGAATTTGGTAACTGAAAATGGCTATTCTTTGGAAATTCTGCAAACAATATTTCTAACCGACATTTGTCAGTTACCTGCCAATCCAACAAGGAAGGTTGAATTGGGACAAATTTGTGGGCAAAGTGTCTCCTTGAGTGTGTTCGGCAGATACGGAAATCCCAGTCAAATATTCCTCTGCTTGTAAACAATGTTACAAACTATAAAACACCAATTGAACTTAGAATGACCGAACTACCTTGTTTACCACCAACTATAATCACAACTGGCCAGTGGACGAAAGCGTAATCAGGACGCTCAAAGCGTTTAATATAACGAAGTTTCCGCACCGCCATCTATGGATTGACGTGCGGAAGAAAGTCAGTGAATTTCGATTCACTGTGCTTGGTGACGTTGGACTTTCTGTGCAGACATTAGAGAATGTGAATTCTTTAACAGTAGTCAGTCATTTCAAATATGAAGTAGGTGTTATGTAACGACCAGTTTAAGACGAGAGGTGAAACAATGGACCACGGGCCACGTTCACCGTTTTCTTCCACAGTTCTGACAACCAGCATAGACGAACGGTTAGATACTGATTGGAATCCTGTTTTATAGGAAACCATGGATGGGATATGTATTTTTAATCAGGCTACTTTTGATGCTGATCCGCTCAAGTCTAACAATGGACAAGGTTCTTTGTCTCCCGTAGCTTCCTTGAGTGATGTACTGTGTAGCAATCACGCACTGGTTTTATTTTAAAATTTTCGTATGAACTCCACGACGATTGATGGTAAAGTAGAACCGAAACTTTTCGAGTTACACGCATCATAAGTGGAATTTCTCTGTTAGGCGCATTTAACTGTGTACATATTGAACAAGGATTCGCAATAAAGTACGTCTAGCGGTTCTTCTGCCCTGAACCACATAAAAAGCCGTAGAACTACATCAAATCATGATGGTGCCATATTGTTTTATAACAGCCGACTCTGTTTGTGAGTGGTAGAGTGCGCGCACTTGAGAACTAAAGAGCAAGTATCGACTCCAGAAAGACGATGGACCAGAACCGGCTATTGGAATAGTGTGTACGCACTATGGGGAATGTGCCACCAGGGTGAACGACAGTGTACTACTGCCCAGTGTGTGTGGACACACGTTAGCCGTGCAAATGGGTGTGCGCGTCTGTTGTCCTGTGTTTTAGCATAGCCTTTACGGTTTTTTATGCAACAAATAACTTTGCAGACCAAGCGTCTTTTGCGGTCACAATAATATGACAGAAGTTGTGGAATTAGTTAACAATGTTTCAGATTTCCTAAGTTATCCATCATGAGGAACTAATCGTCACAAGAAGCTTTTGTTAGTTCCTCAACTCTCGTTATGTCGGTCCTCTACCATAGATACTCCTGGGTAGTTACCGCCATTATCTCAAGCTCTTTCATAAAGGACCTAATTATACAACTTTCCTGGATTCTTCTAAGGATTCCTCGAGGTCGGTTTCATTCCTCTCTGGGTTCCACAACACTATCGAAGTTCTATGTTGTTCACGAAGTGCCTTTTTTGTAATGACCCGTCTACACACTCCCGAAATTTAATACAGAAAATGGGACCTGTCGCTCAATTGCAGTTCCGATATGGAACAGATGAAGGGAGAGCGTTTCCGAACTAAAGTGCTAGAAAAGAAATTCCTCTTTTATTTCGACAAACGTGTCATCTGCATATCAATGGCGTTAGGCAAAATCCTTATCATTCTGCGTAGTTGGCTATCTTTTAGTTGGGTGCTGAAATTCTCCGCTTAGTCGATTTGTCCGAATAAACCACTTCTAACACGCAGCTTAGGTGTAACATTTTCATTTGAACAGTAATCGATCCCCTCACGTGTTCAGTCACTGACCTGTAGGGACTAAGCCAATACAAAGGTATGAATGCCAGTATTTAGTTCAAAATGCAGTAGCCAAATAGCTCGCTACAGGCAATCCCAACCAATGCGGAACAGGAACGTCAAGGAGACGAGACGCGCGCACCAAAAGTGTATTGCTAAGCAGAATCAATTCGAACAAGTGATGTTCATTCTATACAAGGAAAAGTGGTGCAAACTATATATAAAAATAAAGCGGAATGGGATATGTGTACAATACCCTATAGACCCCGATAGATATCACTACGTCCAATTCTGTCGCAAGAACAATTGGCTCACACGTAACGTGACCTAGACAGTATAATGTTCGCTTGTTTGTGTAGGTTGGTCGTTTACGCGTTATGAGTTTCCATGTGATGATTTGAAAGGTCCTCGAGCGTTTCCGTTCGTTGACGGTGACCGATCCGTGAATGGATCATTTTGCTTTTAAACACGTGGGTAATCGCCAGACGACTTCGGCGGACCATACGCGTTATTCCTTGTTTCCCAGCAATTTCGTTTCCACGTGCGAACGACAGTTTGAAAAATACTGGCCTCGAGTTTGATATAAAACAAGACAAGCGCAGAGTCCTTCAAATGACATATTATAGTGCCGTCAAGGGTTTCTCGGAATTAAAGTCAGTGTTAAGAGTGAATGCCTCTAGAAAAACCACATGAAAGATACAGACAGTCTTCTCCTGGATAAATTAATAAAAAGTAAAGGAATTGATTTTCTTCAATAAAGAATTCGAATAAAACAATGAGAAGCAATTCATGTGATTTTCTCTGGAGTAACATTTCGTACATTCTGATCACACATGGACATGTAACTAATTTTAAACGAGTCAAGATTCTACAGAGCGGAGAACATCACATGAATTGCGTCTTCTCATTGTTTTATTCAAGTTCATCAAGGGAACAAACTGTTTCAAATTTCTACAAAGAAGATTCCCGAAAGTTATTACCAACAATCTTGACAACCTTCTCCGTCTCAAGTGCAAGTTGGTCACCGAACGTCTACGTATTCAGTTTTACAAAGCGTGCTTTTCCAAGTGCCAGTTTCCTCGCGAGTTTATCAGAAAACTCCGGTCATGCAAGCTGCAGCCAAACAGCTCTAACTTAAAGCAGATTACCAAATGCCATCTCGAAATGTGTCAGCAAAAGTTGGAATCGCTCGAGGAGATGCACGGAAAGTTGTGGCCTATTGTGGATAACCTGTCAATTGTGTGTTGAATCAAGTATATGATTTTTTGTAGTACAATTCTGCGACGTACGAAAGCGAATGTGACAAAATCGTTTGATGATTCCCTTTGTCCCGTTACAAATACGTCATCATTTCCTGAAAACTTGGATATGTATGTAACCTACCTGTCATCAGAAACACTTTCGCGCACTCAAATAGAGGCCCTCTCTTTAGGGTTGAAGTTTGCTATACCACCAAAGAAAGTTGAAGAACTCGGCTTACATGCCCAGTTTGGAAATCTCCACGAGCAACTTCAGTAACATTCGCCAACGTCTGAGTAGAATCAAAATTGGTTGAAAGCAAAACTAGTGGATGTGGCCTACTAACATCAGAATTTCAAACAAAAGTGTCACAACTTACTAACACCGGTACACTTCCAAAGCCTAAGAGGAATAAGACAAAATGAAAAGTTGATGGTGTTAAGTCCGGACAAAGGTTCAAGGGTTGTGTTGATGGATAAAGCAGAGTACGTGGATAAAATGTTTGAAACTCTTAATGACACTCAGAAGTTTCTCTCGGATGATAATCCTGGCAACGTCCAAGAAGTGGAAAAGGAAATCTGCCACAGGCTTTAAGAGTTGAGGATAAATGGCGTCATGTCTGTCGATCAATGCAGGCTGATGAAACCAATAGGCACACGCAAACCGCATATGTACGGACTGCCCAAAACTCACAAACCCAATGTCCCACTTCG
>LUCH01002985.1:39604-73018 GCA_013368495.1 Paragonimus heterotremus
CTTTCGGAGCAACCGGAAACGCATACTCCAGTTTGCTGAGGCTTTGGCCATTAAATGTCACAGTACCCCCCCCCCATATGTTCAAAAACAATTTGTGTTGACACTGCGGCTACCCTGGTAGTCAGCACTCCCATAATTTTGATTTTTTCCTTTTTGGTGTCTGTCTGTTTAATCCCTTAAGCCGTGGCTTCCGCTCTGTGGAATTTTGATTCGTTTAAAATTAGTTACATGTCCATGTGTGATCAGAATGTACGAAATGTTACTCCGGTGAACATCACATGAATTGTGTCTTCTCATTGTTTTATTCAAGTTCATCAAGGGAACAAACTGTTCCAAATGAAGAAGTCATCACCTTTCATTTTAAATGGATGTATGGTTACGTCCCCGAAGAATGGCTGTACAACACGGCCTACAAAGACTGAGGTGAACTTCAACAAGAAGACCAGTAGCGAGGGAACAAAGATGATTCTGAGACTCATTTTTAACTGAAATGATCAAAAGAGCAATGCTGGATGATGACGCGCTGGAAAGACTTCCATTGCAATGTATAATTGGACTTACTTAGGAAAACAGTGCCTTGATGAGACAATACTCCCATGCATGTTTTCTCACTTCAGGAGGACGTGATTACACACCCTTCTTGGGACGTACCTATTGAGGCAGTCACCTTGTCGTCATTTTTCAATCCTGATTGAAACTTTCTGAGGCATATTTGATGGGGAAGTATACGAAGACACTGCGATACACAGCAATAAGAACGGATGTGAGGACTGCATTGAGGCGAGAGACGACTAGTCAAACTTCTTGGCTTTCTGTCAAAGGAGGATGCTCAGACGTTGTATGGAATTTCCCAATCCAGAGGTAAAATATATTCTAAAAGGCTCCGTCGAACGAACGTGTGCTGAAATAACAACGACTTCCTTGACTTCAGTACCCACGTTACTGTGTGACGTTGTAAAAACAGTCACCTTTATGTATAAGTCTGGATATTCTGGTATGAAAAATTTTCAGACAATTACATTCGTAAAATATGTTCCAGGTTTTGAATCATAGGAAATAATTGTGAAAGGACGATGTGACCCTACAACATGGTCACGACGTGATTTCCTCATCTCCAATTGAGAATGCAAATTTATTTCGCGTCCATTATTTGCAAGAGTTGTTTGACAGTTCATATTATGCTAATGGACGAGACAAACTAATAAACAGATTTTCAGACTGGTATCAGGCCTTCCATATCCACAGATGATTACATAGTACGTGTTGGTTTCATGAACAAAATGTGGGTCATAATAACTTTATTGGCCATTCGTTTTCATCATAACTGATTCCGAAATCATTCTGCATAAGGACTAATCACCTGGGTGTAACTCACCTTGCAGACAATTCATTCCGGAAACGATTCACCCGGGGAATGACAGTGGCTGCAGAGAAGCATGAAATTAAATTGGTGTTAGGGAACAAAGTTATAGTCGGTTTATTACAAAAGTTTAAAGCATTAGATGAGATCGAACCTAACCATCCTCAACGGTGTCATTTCCAATCCAGTGATCTAGTGTAACATTTGACAGCACATTCAAACGCGCGGATGTCTAGGCCAACTTGGAGTGAATAATTAAACATACTAACTAATGTTTCTTGTCCAATTATTGAGTGACACTTTTTTAAGTCTCATCTCCAACGTCATCAACATAACGACCATGAGCCTGACCAAAAGGCGCTGTGGCTCAGGCCGCCGCTCACCTCAACGGTGAAGAGGAATATTCTAGAACGAAATGCCACTAAGAAGATTGAAAATTATCAAAAGAAGACTAGGTGGAAGAACTGGAATTAGTATGGATAGAGATACACCATTGACTGCGACAAACCGTCGTCTCTGATAGCGTCTCTAACCAACGGTTCGAGTGATCACGAGGACCTCATCTAGGTTGGCGGCACGTACCCACTCTGCTCAATGGAGCAGTCAGGGTCTTCATATTTTGCGACCATATTGTTGCTTGATCACCATGTAGTTTCACCCAACTGTTGATGGTCTCAATACATAATGCCCGGTACGGAAAACGATCAGATGACATACGGAATACGTGACCTAACCTACGCAAGCTGTGTACCGTGATTAGTTGACCAACTAATCGCGCATCCTGAGCGTTCTGGAATACGTGCCGGCGAACGGCCACATTACTCACGCAATCAGCCCACTTGATGTGGGTTAAATGGCGAAGAAAACGATAGTCAAACACGGCAAGTCCTCGTCGCGAAAAGGCCACGGTTCCGAACCATAGAGCAAAACACAACGTACACAAGCATTATATACCCTCCTCATCAACGATAACCAAACGTCTTTTCGATGCCAAAGATGATGCAGTTTGGCAATGGCAACTCGTGCGTTTGCTATCCTCGCTGACATCTCATCAACAGTCTTACTGGCTGGCGAGATAGTGCTACCCAAGTATGTGACACTGTCCACAGTTTCAAGCGGATTACCTGCAATGAAAAAAGTAGGAGTGGAAATGTCCCAATCTTGAAGCAGCACTTAACACGTTGAAGGTTCGAAGCGCATTCCAGGATGGCCTGTCACCATCTGTAACAATGCTTGCAAGACAACTGCTATGTGTTGTTGATAAACTGTGACTCGGAGTACCAGATCTCATGCGGAACATTTCATTGGATGAAGTTTTCGGTAGTAAAGAACAGATGCTCAGCGTCCGAGACTCAGTTTCCGTTGGAGATTATAGAGGTGGATATCCCAATCGCAGATCCAACATTTCACCTGATCTTGCAGTAGGCACTGTGTTATAAGTTCCAATATCACAGCACAGAACTGTGTAAAACATGCCAATCAATGCCTCCGTCATACGATAGGAATGAGTCGGCCAACTGTCTGCACACGTTGAAACGGTGTGAGAAGACTAACTGGAAAAACTAACAGTGATTTAAATGAGTGTTAGAAAAAACTTGTAGGCAATCGGTATCCATTAGGTTCGTCTTGTTTCTGGTCCAGAGACGTCTGTAGACGAAATGAATCAGTCACAAAATTAGAACATTTCAGAAAAGCAAATAATAGGTTAGTGAACTAATTTCTTTTAAAAACAACAGGGGTCAAGACCGCGCTTAAGTAGTGGATAAAAGCCAGTTAGAAGTACATGAAAGCTAGACAAAGATGGACTCGATATAACCATATAGATAACACTGTTGTCTGTACAGATGTCTGTGAGAAACTGAAGTAGCAAGTAAGACGAGTGTTCAACAGTAAGTGATTGTTGACGGCTCAGATTCCTCTCCAGAATACAAAGTCTTTTGCAGGTGATTTTGTAAGCGGATCCGCAAACCGACATAGCAAAACATGTAATTCTGAGAGAGCGATTCGATGAAATAAATTTGAAAAAAAAAATTTGATAGAGAAAAACAGATTTGCATTCATTTTTCATCTGTTTCGGTTATAGCGAACCGTAGCATCCATAGTTGACGCAAATATGTATCTTGAATAATCAAGTCTACGGTAGTTAGCACATCTCGAAAAACTAGGATGTGGTTAATCTGTGAATACGGGCTACAGTAGGAATTTTAGGTAGGCCGTCAATCAAGAGTAGTTCTATGAGTAACAATACCGTTGGTTATGTTGAGCATTGTCAAATTCACAGTCATGACGCCCAACGTTGTTGAACGGTATTTTTCACTGTCCTCTAGTATGGAGACAAAACGCTGGACTCCACCGCATTACAATACGTAGTATTCAGAAGTGCAGACTTCGAATAGCATTAGGAATCGTACTTGGATTCAAAACTCCATGCGCAATTAGTAAGGAGGAGACCTCAGACTGGTTGCAGTAAGCAGTTATTCTCCGTGTGACAAGAACACAAAGTTATAAAGGTACAACGTTATTAAAGAAATTCGAGTCTGTTACTGGATGCTACCAGTGGCACTTGTGACGTCACAAACTGCAATCTGATTGGTCCAGTTCGGGATAAAAGTAAAGGATATAGTATTGTGACTGTTTGTCCAATCCTTATGTTGTATCCTAAAGAGACGTTGAATTGGTCTGCTGCTAGATTGTTCATTGTGTAGTGGTTTGAATAGGAGGTGAATCGAACAAGTCTTCACTACGGAACCGAGTAGCATTAGTTTGTATGGTTGTGTTTTATTTGTTAAGCCTTTCCGTGAGCATCCAGTCGCGCCTGTGTCTGCGGAAACCGCACCAGTTTAGCTACGTTTAGAAAACAATGTTGCTGTTATGGATTTTTCTGTGTTTCGAAAAATATGACGGATTATTACTGAGCGAAGTCCTATGAAGAGTGTAGAACATTTTCATACGCATATAAGCTTAATTTGAAGCAAATGAATCATAACGAAGAAATATTACGAATATCGAACTCTATCTTCGTAAAGGGAATGGATTGGACAAACGTATCAATACGAAATCAATCGGCGATTTACAGAAGGCTACGGCTAATCACTGTCGACAATGCGAGCAGGCTGGCACGTCAGTGCAGTGACCAATGAGGATAGCACGTTGCCTTAGCATCGGATTTTGTCACAACGAACAGCGGAGTAAAACAAGCTGATTAAGTGCGTCGTGTGTTGAACCAAACGAGCTACAAGGGGAGCAGAGCCGACCAATAGGAAAGCCAAGGCATCAGCACCAATTGTAACTCATTTTACCAATGCATATTGTCTATAAATTAGCCAACAGAAACTCAATGAACTGATATTTGCTGTCTGCCACAAGGTCTGCTTTTGATTTCGTTCCGAAAGGTAGCAACTTTTCAAGTCTTCTCCTTAAGAAAAGTGTCTGCAAGGCCGAAGAACTTCAGGTAAGCCGATTAAATAAGCGATGGAATCACAACAGGAAATTGCGATGACTCAAAACTTGGTAGAGACCACAACCGTGTGGAATAATCTGAGGTCGGCTGCATAAAATGTGCTGTTGGTTTCTTTAGGAGAATGTACAGTTTAGGACTGCACAGTAGCAGGATTGAAGTTAGATACACAAAAGCACAAATACAGTGGGACACACAATTCATAAGAATAATTTAAGAAACGCTAAACATGAATACACGTTTTGTAAATTAAAGTCTAGTGTACATTTCTGGCATGTACGCAAGCTGAAGTTATTAACTGGGAGAGAGATGAACGTTGCGATTAATCTGATCTAGTGAAAAACTGCAAACTAGCGCCACCTAGACAGAAGCAAGAGAGAACGATGCTAGGAAATCTTGACTATGTCGTCAGTAACGGCAAACGTGAATGAACAGGGCATACTAACGAAATAAGATGTCATCAACCACGCATGAGAAAAGTATGGCAAACTTCTCGAAATCTCAACAAACGTAGGGGAAATAAGAGAGAGAGACAGAGAGTGGGTAACAAGTATGTAATAAAGGTCCAAATCTCACTATGATGAAGTATGTACTTCCTAGTTCATATCGTTAGTAGGCAGTCCGCAGTTATTGTATCAACACTGAGTATTTTTTTTATGGACGACAACAAGCATCCACTAAATCGACACGGTTGAAGTGCACGAGAATCTAAGGACGAATATTTGAGACTAAAGACACGGTTCAATCTTATGGTGACCAAGTCAACAGGGACATACTAAGTACGTTCGTCCATGGTTGTGCAGTTGTACACATTTAAATTATTTTGCAACAAAATAGGACCATCAGCTTCATGCTTTCGAAGCTACCTGATCAGTGGCTGGAATAGACAAAGTGAACCATAGATTTGTCCCCCTCCCTAAAACTAAAATGGCCTTCTCCCACCTTGATCATCTCTGATGAAGTTTATTGGGAATGCGTATGAAGTGACATTAAGCTCAGTGTTACTCTACGCCTACGGAACGCAATCGTCTAGAATAGAGGAAGTAAACCGTCTCCAACTACGAGCCCGTGAATGTCTGGCTTCAGTAGTTCTCACGAGATACAATCATTAAGTCTTTAGGTATGTGTAATCTTAAATGTGCTGAAAATGTTAACACTGACTAACCAGAACCGACTTCGGTTGTGTTCCTAACCACGGCGAAGTAATGTTAATCGTTTATCCAATTACATTGCCTCTTCAGTAATTTTGATCAGTAACATTATAACTTGTCACTTAATTTTATATAATTGTACCAGCCAATGAGGAGAATTTATCGAAAACAGTCTGTTCGCTGAAACTTTGTTTTTCATGAACTACTGACCTGTTATGTTATATACCGTTTATCAATTTGCACAGCTAACTTAATTGGACTATTGATGACTTGGTGTGGAAAAAGAGGTATCTTAGCGCGCAGATGTCTTCGGAACCTGGAATCCCAGTCTGTAGATGGAAAGGGACTACTGGGTTGATTCAAAGGAATTAAGTATTGTTTTCTCGTTGATTCAGTTATCTGCTCACTGAGGACAAGTACTGACCTGATTTGTGTCTATACGGCATAGGTACCTTCACTCTGGTTGGGTGGGTTTAGGTACAGAGACTCTGAAATCCATTCCTGTCCTTTACACGACTATTAAACGTGACATTTTGTGTGAGCAACACTGCTAGCTATCGACACTGCGCATTCAGAGACCGACTGCAAACGAACAAGCCCTGTATGTCAACAAAGACACTTTTCAATGGAACAACAAAAAAGATAGATGAATAAATGCGTAAGTGAGAAAAGATAAAAAAGGTGACCAGAATAGCACAAAGAAAACAAAGGCTAGCACGGACAAATAGAACATTATGCTGCGGGACAAGAATTCGACATGCCTGACCGCTTGCCTGAAGCTATAAATCTGAAACCTTGGTGTTCACTGGAATGTAGTTGTGGGGCATTTGGAATGTGTAGCGAAGCAACAGGACATGGAAATACAGAAGAACAAGAAGATGGTTAGACTGAAACACAGGGTGAGTGAGAAATGCGACTAAGTTTGTGCGCATGGCATCTCAAACAACAGTCAGTTGTATAGGTAGAAACTTGGAAGGGGCAAAACCAGCAGTAGTGATAATGTCACTGGCCAATTTGGTGCATATATGTATATATATGTGTGTATGTAATATATGTTCAGTATGAGCGTGTATGTGACAGAGGTTCACTAAACGCAACGGACATGGCGACCCTAAACTAGCCTCATTGGTTAATAGGTTGGATTGTAGTATTGATCACCGCCGACACCTTGTTGCGTGGCACCACCAGTGGCGAATGGTTGTTGACCACCCTGGTCCCCAATTCCAGAGTACATGGAACCTGGAGGGCCTGACACATCACCGCCTGGCATGGACGAACCTCCAACTTCTGCGTCTGAGCCACCCAGACCCGTTTGTCCCATGCGGAAACGTTGTAACGCGAAAAATGTCAGGCCAGCCTACAAAACGGAGCAGGACAGTGTCATGATGAGGTGTGGTATGTACGCAGTGAATGATTATAACCTCCCGTCAACTAACAGTAGGACCTGAATGACCGAAATTTGTTCCTATGTACCAAAAAGCAGTGATAGGTTGTATAGTGCGCAGACGATGTATACCGAAATAACTCCCTCAATGATTTAGACATACCCCTGAAAATATGCTAGTTCTTAAACCAGTTAGTCTTCATTGCTAACTTTGATACTCAGCTTACCCCGTCATTAACCAATAAGCTCAGACGAGTATAAGGCCAAATGTTTTGTAGGGTGTGTCTAAATAACGTCGCTTAACCATCTACAGTCCAAACTGTCGTCAATTTTTGAAACTTCCATCAACATGAACGAGTAGAAAGCAAACAGTCGGAGAAATGTTCACGCTGCATCAGTACCAGAAGCCGTAAAACCCAACAGGTTCACCTTTGACTCGCTGGCTTTCTTAATTCATATGGTTTCCTCTATGTTTGATACAAGATGTGGAAATGTTGGTAATGGCCTGTGGATTTTGGTGATGCATTTAATAAGCTTCGTCGAAGCCTTTCTTCCAGTTTTCCTCCGTTTAACGAATTTGATCTTGCTAACTTAAGACATGTCACAGATTAATTCACTAGTTGAGTGCAATTACATCCGTGCTCGAACCCACATCACTAGTATCTTCCGAAGTCTACGACAATGGTGCTATAATCTCTCTGTATTTTGCTCCCTCTAGATTAGTGATAGGTCTGTAGCTATGACTCCTCTTTTCAAGTTTGTTGGTGACGTTGTTTTAAACTGTGTAAATTCAACTTAAAACAAAACCGTACACTTTCTTACGCTGCTACCCACCGGGTATATTAGTCGGCCTCTGCAATTCGAAATCTGGGTCTCACAAAGTACGTTGCCATGACTTTTTCCATTTCATAACAGATTTTATGATTAACATAGGCAGTTAATATATCTTCACTAGTTTTCCACATAATTCAAGATGTCCTACAGTTGCTTATCATGGCAAGACCCATCCTTGCAATCTAAGCTGACCAGTTCACATCAATGAACTCACCTCCAAAGTTCTCCAGAAAACCACATATTGGTCTTTACACTGTTTCTATGCACCTCATGGTGCATTCCTCTTTGCTGGTCATATTGTTCTCCTATTGTGCTTGGTGGTCTGTTTGTCAATTGTCCCGGCCACATGTGCAGTTCTCCTTATTCAGATATACTAGTGACACCTCATCTTGTACAATTTAAACTGTTTCTCCTAAGCATTTGAGGTCTTACAAATTCTATTTGCATAAAATAGTTTACGACTCTTCTCACCCTCCATATAGCATACTTTTTGTTGTGTTCCTTTCTCACGTACGTCAGATGTGTTGAATCTGTCACTTTTTTCGTTATATATGAACCACACATTAGTAAGGGCATTGTTGATCGTAGTGACTTGAAGTTGGTACCAACTAAGCTGGTTCCGAATGTTTTGCAGTTGTCTAAAAACCATTCCCACCCTTGCATACAGTAACAAATTTCACCATAGTTGCTTGACTTTCACTCTGTGTTATTGAAGCATATTAGTATCTCAGTGTGTTCTATGGTTAGACACTGTACCTGAATAATGGAAGGTGGTAAACATTGATACCGGGTTTCATTGAAGTATGGGATTACACTGAATAAAGTCTAGGATTTTTCTGACCCGACTAGACGAGGTTTTGTGATCTAATTACCCTACACTGATCACATTAGAAACAACAGACTATTCAGTATCAGCCAATCTGGACAGATTATCCACTGTACAAATTAACTAACCGTTCGATTTGGAGGCTTAATTGCTTGTAAAATCATTAATTTTTCAATGAAGAATATTTTAAAATGTCTTCTTGTACATATTCAGAGAGAAGGGTTGACATCGAAAAAGGTTTACTAATCCTGCTCTGTATCAGTGGTGACCTAATTACGAGTAAAGGTTCATATTCCTCACCAAACGGCCGTTCTAATGAATATCGTACACAGACCGTTTTGGCTGATTAAAGCTCCTCAAATTAAACTGTTTGCAAGCTGCCTGATAATTTACAAGCAGCAGTGTTTTTGTGAGAGATACCAGTGGGTTCGTTTCTTCAACAGAAAGATTTGGCGTAAAATGGATCGACATCTTGTAAATTTATATCTTGTGTGAAAATGTTTTTTTCTCCGGGGATGCAGTGTATTACGAACGGTCAAAGAAACGGACAAAAATATTTCAAGTGAAATAAACAAAATGTGCAAGTACGATGGTTCAGAATATCCTGGTTTGATGAACCAAAGTTCAGGTTATCTGCACAATACCTGAGTATTTTCTCATTAGTGACTATACATCCCAAAAGATTTCAGAGTTGTCCTGTTCAAAACCACCACCTACGTAAGCGATTTGGGACTGTGATGATGTTGCGCTCATGGAGGCGCATTGTGGGGCACGTATACTGCTTACAGGAGAACACATATCACACATTTTTTCAGCCGGCGACATCGTTTCATCGTTCTATAATCAACTTAGTTTGTTGTTTTCTATGGAGCACCTGAACTAATTCCGAAAGAAACTAAACAAACAAAACAAAATATCTACACTACGCACAAAGGTACTCGCCAGATCACATGTTGTCTTGATAATATCAGACTGCTTCACTTCACCAAATAAATTGGAAAGCATTTGAAACTGACTGACAACAGAAATTGCTCCTGCAGAAATCCATCTTCTGCATGATTGAGCAACATCTAAATTAAAAAAATCTGCACCCTACTTGTGATTCAGTTTTCATCGCAAATCACGTGATTTGACAACGTACGCATTTGTGGATTCTACTGTCGATCATGCCGCCGTTACCTTCAAAAAATAGGCTAACTGTCCAATTTATTTCACGAACAAATTGGTAAACCTCAAATGCCTCATCAATGAACATTGGAAACACAATCCTTTGTTAGAAGACAGAATATGGCTTGCAATTGTTCCCAATGTCATGAAGCACAGAGTGGTCAAACCTGCGGAATTTAGTAGCTTAAACCAACAGATTCTATGGGTGTACGATAGCTGTTGTTGCTGTGTTGACACTGTTAAACGATACAGAACCAGTTGCACACCACATGTTGACTTCTAACAAGTGGCTAACGAAGGAGGACTCAATGTTTATCGATTCGCCTGTAAAATATATTGAACTATAAACCTGGTTTCGGGATTGCATTCAGTTTTGAAAAAGGACCAGTGGCACAAACGTTTCGGCATACGACTGAGATCCAGTAGTGTGAATGAATCAATCACTAATTTAATTCGATAATGATAGTAGGAATCGAAAATTATGGACGAGACTTCTTCTCATGAATACTCTTATTGGAACTGACGTCAACCATCGAACGTAAGATTGTTAGTTCGGGTCCCGCTTACCTCAGCCAGATAGCTTAAGAGTGTCAACCTCAGAAACGTCTAAATGTATTGGATGAGAGTAAATATCTCTTGATGTAGAACTGTTTCATGATATTTATTGATGGTTAGAAGGATACGCCTTCAATTTTATTTTAAAAATTTGTGAAAATAAACCAGTCTGTTCACCCATGTTCTTCACTTTTATGCCGTTTTCTGCTAGTCACATAGTTTAACACTGTCTCCGTCAGGTATTTGGAAGGTCGCTACACTTATGCTGCAACTTACCCAAATTCCAGTTGAAACAAGTGAAAAGACAATTGCGGAACGAGCATTGTTCTCTTGCCAGTCCTCCACCTTGTGGCGATCTAGCCACTTTTCTTCCGTACTCGTCCATTTGTTTGTCAACAAGCAGAAACTGACAAACCACAAAAACGTCCACAAACCTGAGAGGCAGGCAAAAAAATAGGGCATAGTTTTTGCTGTTTAAATGTGGCAGTATGATGTGGACATTGGGAGGAACAATCGTCACTCGCTTGTGTGCGCTCTATCCGCTGTATTGCGTTTGGTGGTCTGCACGAGAATCTAACGATAAACCTCAACTTGGCACAGCTTGCAGTAAATGGACTAACGGTGCGAATCAAACATGACAGGGAGTATCTGTGCGGTAAAGATCACATTTTAAGTTCACGAGGGTAAAATGAAGTTGACAGTTCAAAATGTGGAAATGGTTGTTATCAGATCACACACCAAATTGCGTGTTTAATCAGAATGTTGCAGGTAGATGGACCTCGAAAAAAGAAACCATCTACAAAGAAACATCTAGCAAAGTAGAGTGTCCTTGCACTAGGCATCTCTTGTAATTGGATCTACGGTTTGTGAGCGCGTAAGTTGACTATAACAGACAACAGAACAACGGACAACGGAGTATACACGATTAACGCGGAACTCTCCAGCCAATCCAACCACTTAAGGTTAATGCATGAAGACAGGAAGAAGACTGGCTTTTAAACAGAGCATCATTATGTCGCTCAGTCGGAAGACAACGTGGTCACAAACGCGTTCACATTAATAAGGCTTGTGACCAATAGGAAAGCAAGGTCTAAGATTGGACCAGACAAATGTCCAGAAAATACAGCCAGGCATCAACCGTGAAATAAGCTTGTAGGTGGAGAACCACATATTCGTGCCGAATTCGAAAATTATTTAAAATAGTAGTCTTTTGGAAGACAAATAAAACGATCTTTCGGAGAATCGGAGAATTCCCCGACAATCTCCATTGAGATTCAGATTCAGGTGGCGATCGAAACTTTAAGACTATCTCCTGTGGTTGTTTCTACAAATAAACGCCGTTGAAACCGAGGCAGGAGTTGGATACATCCACGTAAAACTGGGTCATAAATCCAAATACGAGTCGACCACTAATGCCCACGCAATCTACGGAGCAATCCCCACGACATCATTTATAATGATAAAAAGCTAATTACCTAATATGAAGAGGACAATGTATGAGGCTGGATGAATAAAAAGTTACTGATAAGGACCAGCATCGAAAGCATGCGAGAAGACAGGTAGTAAGAAGTAAGTGTACAGTATGAAGTAACCGATGGAGAGTATCACATATACAGAGAAAGAATAAACTGCAATCAGCATCAAGCTTATGCTCGAAGCCTCCGGTTGGTTGAAAAAGCAATACACCCTCTGGAAGACCATTCCAGTTATTTATGACGCGCCGAAGTAGACGGGATTCAGCGCTCATATGGTTAGATAGAGGTTCGTTCAGTTTCAAAGGGTGTCTACCGAGGACTTGCAGTCGTGCCTACATAAAAATCCCAGAGAGATCAGGGCCAATGTGACGGGTCAATATACGATAGGTGTGGACCAGATCACCTCTTAGTCGTCCATAAAACAGTGAATACATGTCCAATCTTTCTGAGAAGGACAGGCTTTTCAAACCCTGCATCAAGCGGGTACCCACACACAGTACCCTCTCAGCGCTACCTTATCATGCATTAAACATATTGGGTTCGCCTGAATGCAATATTCGACGTGAGGTCTCACAAACACAGTAAAGAGGTTACAAAAAATATCCTCCGTCAACATCCCGAAGGTTCGATAAACCATCCACAGCGCACGGAAACCCGTGCTAGCAGCCTGGTGACAGTGATCGCTGGCCTTGAAGTCGGTGGAGATAATGAAACTAAGGTCCACCCGCTGACTCACAAAAGGCAGTTTCATTTCTCCTAATGCATACTTGGGTTTGGAAGTAACAGCTGAACCGTTGCGTAACACTGTGCATTTTTAACGAGTAATCGACAGCAGCCACTCTGTTGAGCACATCCGAAGCTGGTTTAGGGCCTTCTGTAGAACTTCCGAACCTCATGAATTATCGACGATCTGTCACACCTTGAGGTCATCCGCAAACATCAGTGAAGGCATTCCTAAGAAGTGCAGAAGCTCACTGGCGCAAAACGAAGGAATGAGAAACCCGTAAACACAACCCTGTAGCACTCCGCTCATCACAGCATTTCAACGGGAAAATACTCGCTTCTGCATGGACACACTGCTCTCTGCCCGCAGAAACACGCATATCCATCGTAAAACCATCGCACCCAATCCAAAGCAGTGTGGTTTCATGCAGATACTCTGATGAGGCACCATGTCAAAGGTGTTGCTAAAGTCATTGAAAGCTAAATCTGCGGCATGGCCCTGATTCACTGCCTCCGCCCGATTCCCCTTCGCAGTGAAAAGATCTGTGAGAAAAGAATGCGCACGCCTGAAAATACGTTGGATTGGACTAAGGAGCCCAAAACGGGTCAGATGAGTTTCCATCTCTTCTTTTACCAGCCTGTTGAGGAGTTTCGCCACAATACTACTCAAGCTGACAAAATAGTAGTTAGCGAGCACGTCCTGTCTCTTTTTTAAATAGGAAACACCACCGCCTCACACCACTTCAGGGGGGAGGACCCTGTTTTCAACGGACTTTCGAGAGACTAGAGTAGGCGGACTGCATAGAATCCCCACGAATTAACAAGATAGTTTTATTCTATGTCCATGCTGTCCAGTAGCTTTTGTAGTGTTTAGCACCTGCAGTAATCGAAGAGTTTTAGCCTCAGAGATCTTCACATCTCGTAGAATGAGATGTTGTTCAAATCTAGTTTCCTGGATGGAACGAGAGGCTCCAGTAAGGAGGTGCTAGCACATTGGTCCTCCGATAAGCACAGCTTATCAAAATCAGAGTGAACGGGATTTCCAGCTTGATCCATGAGCGAGGGTACTAAAGTAATCGGCCCTCCACGACCTTCTGAAGTATACGAAGAAACGCTGCGGGTTAGCGGAAGCAATGTTAGTTCTTTCTTGCATATCATAACCTGGCAGCTCTGAGAAACTGTTTGCAATCTTCACGAGCTAACCTGTAAACCTCAAAAGTCGTAATCAACGGAACACCGATATATACCCTCCAAGCACTCGTCCACTTCCGACTGTCAACAGTCCTTCCTGACGTATGTTTATGCACAGAGTTGGAGCTTCGATAGTTCCACTGGGAGAATCGAACGAACCGGTCTGCATCACATCAAGATCTTGTTTGATGTACAGAGTAACACCACCTCCCTGTCGCTGAAGTATCTGATCACATCTGAACAGTGCATAGTCTCTTAGAAGCAACTCGTTGTCATGTATATCTAGGGATAGCCACGATCCAGTAAATGAAAGGATTCCAGGCTGACGGGTATCAACCACAGTCTGCACTTCATGTATCTTGCACTCAGACTAGACAATGGACTTTCCAGAACCACATAGTAAACACTTTTTTTAGCCTGAAATGGATGTAGTCCCTCCAGCGAAGAAACAGTAAAAGAAACTTGTCGGTCAAAACCAAACTTACTTAACTACTGAACTCAGAGTGGACCACAAAGTGCACAGATCCATTCGTGGGAAATTTCCACAATGTGCCTTGATAAGTTCTGATATAGTCAACATTCGATAAGTGGGATTATTCTAGGGTTCAGTCAACAGTACCTTCGTTACTCGAACCACGCCACACACCTGCACACCAAATGAATGCCGGAATGGAGGAGCGACGATATATAAGCAAGATTTCTTGAAAATGTGAGCGTCCAGAAGGTACGAAATTTCGTTCTTGAATTGAAGAGGCTAAAATGTTAGCTCAAAAGCTGCTGTTCCGACATGAACTTAAGACGTTTTCGTTGAAAAGACAAAACCAGAGGGAATAAGCCTGAGTGCACTAAGTAAACGAAAACCCCCTAAATACAGTCTTACTCCAGATATCGTACTCCTTAACTCAACACAAAAGTTGTAGTGCTGTTTTTCCGATCGAGTGGTTTTGAATTCAAATCATTCTTACGCGGTCCTTATCTAAACGCCGGAAGCCTGATTGTATCCAAACCCGCAACAATCACACCATTGCATAGAAACAAGTACTGGATGCTGGATTGCAATCTAGTTGGCTGTCCGCTTTCGATTTGAATAACTTATAGATAGTAGAATTTGTCTCCACGTATCCATGACTGTTGCGTAAATCACAACAGGATGTAAGCGATGGTCACTTGATAGCACAATTAATTTTGAAGATTCACAGTACTTTTATGTACTAACAGCATTACTGATAAGATTACGGTATTAATCGTGACAGCATGACTAGTTTGATGGTTCCGACAAGATGATGTTACGTTACGAACTGTGTCGCGTTCGCATTAGTCGAAAGAGACAGGACGAAAATGCTTCCTTCAAGAGGAAAAATTTCCGGTGAACAAACACCTACGCTTACCTCTTAACAGGTCTGTCTATTTTAACGGGGAATGTTATGATGTTAAGTGATGCACTGAGCTATTCTAAAAAGCACTTTATTTTTTTAACTCACACCTTATGTAAAATATGTCCGTCTGTTATAGTTGAACACGTTCCTAATGAGGAGGTCGTGTATATCAATGAAATGCAAGTATACATATATTTATGTTTATACTGAAGGGAGGCCTAAACAATATTCTTATTGGGGGCACGTTCGAGATGAGCATATTGTTCTCCAGTCAGGCCATTGACCGGTAGGCTTCATTTGCGAATTGCGCGTTCAAACTGCCAATACACCACTAATCTCACAACAAGTTCAGTTTGTCGGTTCTCACATAACAGAGTGTTTCCCTCAACGTTACATGCTGAATGATATGCAAATAGCAGGTATGTCAGGCCGCTTAACGCTAGACAAGGACGAATTAGGCAACCATTGTTACAACCTGTTACTTTGTACCTGGTTTGGTCTCCAGATTTCTTACTGATGCAACTTGACTTCGCACCGGAAGTGATCAAAGAAACGTATGTAGCCGAAGGCGGCCAAGTAGTGTAAAACTACAGAACCAAGATGCATGTTAGTGTCAGTAGTTGATATCGTTCACCTTATTTCATGAAAAACAACGGCTGCGTAACTGAGTAAGTGCTTTCTCCTACCAAGTTCCTATTAATGAGTAAATGATGACATAATTAATCTACCGAACTTATTTGTGGTTGGACAGTCCGAACACAACCAGCCTGAAAGGTAAATTGGGGCTGGGAGGCAACCGAAAGACAATCCTGGTTTGTCAGTTGAGTGACGTGTATCATAAGTCGGAAAATATTCCAGTGTTCCCTGTCAGTTAGACACCAGGGTTGAAAATTAAAAAGTCAAGAGCGATCCATTAAGAACGTTCATTATATCATGAACGGTCGCTACTGATTTTCAACCGACTGAGCACAGCTCTTAAACGACTGCTTTTGGTTCTACCACGACAGGGAATTCTGTAACTCACATCCTGCATAAGCCTCTAAAGAGGTGCGACTGCTGCTCACTTGATGTACATGTTTGAGTCTGTTTGTTTGCCTATTAGATGCGGTAGCATCACACGCAACAACTGAAACTTCCGACTTGTCCGCAAGTTCGACAGCTGGTGTGTCGATCTCTTCAACTGCCATGACGCATAGGAACCATTTGGTCTCACAAGAGACCAATAGTATTTTAAAAACAATATACCCTTGCCCCTTGAGTCTGGGTCAGTATTCCTAGGGATTATCGAGTTAGTGCATGTTCACACGAAAAGATGGACTAACCGAACACGGGGCTTTCTGGTGAGATGAACACGGAACGTTTCAATGAGAACACAAAAATAAGCAGATTACCTGAAAATGCCAAGTCTCCGATTACAATTTGACGTCTTCTCTTAATGTTTGAAATGGAATTAAACATTCCATCGCTGACCAATAAACCAATTCCACCGAGAAAAGCGAGCACACCTACGCCAACGGCATAGCTGCACGCACTAGCCTCTCCGTGGAAGATACAAACGTGGTCAGCAGTGCGTCCACCTGAGGCGACGCAGCCAAAGACGATAATGGAGATGATCTGAGATGGGAAATGTGTGAGACACAAAAATGATAGCTGCAACGTACACGGAATGAGGACAGCTTAGCTGACAAAACAAGATCAGAGGGAGCCAAAAAATTAAGCGATTATTCCAGTATAAGTTGAACCGACGTAGTAGGCTAACTTGGGCAAATGCGTAAACTAATGGGCGGTCCCTAACATAGGATGGGTCTAACATTGCATACATAGTCTCTGTGATACCTTACCATTTGCTGCGGCAGCGTCGATTCGTGAAAATGTGAGCGCTTCGATAAAACTTTTCTGTGCGAAAAGATTGAGGCTTCGCAATCAGATTCCAGTGATATGTGCAACTGCCAGAGTGTGGCATTTTATGCCCCTGGTGTGGGCATGCGTGACGTAATAATCCGGATTAAAAGAGATTTCTGAGTTGACGCTGCAGTTAGAGTCAGTAAAACGAACCAAAATTAAGCCAGGGATCCCGCATTGTCTTCGTGTCATCATCTGAGTGGTGTGATGTACCTATAATCTCTCAAGCAAACTACTTGCTATGCGACCGATGTGTCCTGTTCCACGCGATCGAGAAAATGAGTAAAAGCGAAATAAGGTGGCACCACCAGACATACGCCTCGGAGCTAGAATCTTACAAGTATTTTACAGGTGGACGATATTTCCATCTGTGCAGCGTGAAAATTGGACCTTATAACCATGTTCAGCCTCATAGTCAGTGATAGACCTGCAATTTCACTGTTGTATGGGAGGATCACGAACGGTTGGTGCAAACTAAGTAGTATTTTTTCAAAGGAGGCCTAAGTATAGTCTGTTGAGGAATGTGAGCAACCGAAACCCTCATGAATGCCCCGAAAATCCAGAAAGGCACTGAAATTTTGAGAAAAACTCAATATGTTATGTTCCATACTCATTATTGGATACCCGTGTTGTGGTTTGTAGTACTTGCTTAATACTAAGGTGCCCTTGATTAAAAAGTTGCACTGTGAGCAGTTTCTTTATCATTTTTTGCAATTGTACATAGGTCAGAAGGTTAAACCGTTGGTATCTCTGTCACGAGAAACGGTTGTTCGGCAAGGAGTTTAATGTGGCGGAGTATTTCATGTCTACACTACGGCTATGGCTCAGCTGACAAACAGAATCCAGCTGGGGTTCTCGGTAAGGATAGACGAAACAAGCCCTTGAGCATTTTAGGATTTAATAGGGCGTATAAAAAATCTCCATAGGATTTCTGTTTATACTCACAAGATTTGTAACAAACATTTATCAAATAAAAAACAAATAGCCGACTTTAAATAGTGAAATCAGTTGACCAATTTTACAATGTAGTAAGTGATCTAGTGAACACGACATAATTAAGCAAAGAAACCGAAACTGGACTGAACCTGCGATTGTCACGCCTATACACATACAGGTCTTGTTTGGTTTTAATTTCATGCTAGTCACATGTTTAAGACTGACGATAGTGTGCGAAAGGAATTCATATCATAATTTGTGTCTTCTGACTATTCCGTTCACATGGTGTCATTGCTGAGAACTGTGGGAAGAGAAAACGTAAAACTTCCGTACACTTAGGACCGGACAGCCATTGGCACGTGACCTCGAATGCTATTAGAATGGCGTGCTTGTGTGGTCTGATCATGTAACCGACTCGTTTGGCGACTCAGGAAGCTGGTTTGTGTTTAGCTATTTCACAGTGAGTCAACCCATACTAAGCCCTCATCGTGTTTAGAAATGGGTTCCATGGCTCGGAGATGCAGGGGTTGATCAGTTTTGCTTATGTATGAATCATTGCATTTGCAGGCGAACTGGTAGATACAGCGAGATGTATCCAATTCCGGTACCCGTCTCTTACTCAGAAGTGCGACAGAATAGGGGCGATGAAGCCACACCGCGTGTTCGTCAAATGCATTATGCCAAACGCTACGTTAGAAACAGCATGGTCTAGCAAGTTCGGCATAATGAACGTATCTTGTGATTCTCTTATCTCAGGTGTTCTGTGAAGCTCAATGAGTAGCACTTTTTTTAACGATCCGACATCAATGTGTCCAATACAATCAACTCAAAATAGAATGTCTGGTGTGCAAATGGTTCGCGTTCTGTAAAGTCTACATTGCATAAAGCACCGTTTTTCATTGGATGGGTAAAAACGAGTGACAATTAGAGACTAGTTACCCCAGATAGGTACCCACTAAACTTACCGATATACATCTGTGTTTAGATTAATACTGATGTGATACACAATCATAAACCCGTCATTCGAAATGATACAAAAATCCTGTAGAATTGGTCTTTAAATATCACAGCTTACATTTGCGCATGAAACAAGTTGTATTTTGTTTTGAAAATAACACAGTGCTTAACACCAAGTTTTAATGCGACTTGTATTTTAGCTCAAAATTCTCGAATAAGTACGTGCGTCATGGTTACATAAACTCAATATGACGTTAATTCACTCGTAGGCACAAGATGATGCTATGATTCCATAATATAACCCAACATTTAAGACAGTATGGATAATGTACTGTAGGTCTAAAAATAAAAGTTATCTAATGAAATACACACAGTTTTTCATAACAAAGAAAGTCGACGATAATTTATTTGGGAAATTTTCGGGTACTACCAATCAAGGTATCTCGATGTAATTGCGCCTGATGGATGGGTAGGAAAAATGTGCATACAGTTTATCTGAAGTCTAATTACACGTCTAGTACAAAGGTGAATGCCGGATACCCGTTTATATAGTGGTTGTCTACGAAGCAATATCGGTATCTGTAGTGAGACAGAACTAAGCCGGTAATCATGACGTCAGACAAGTCGTACAGAGAACTGAGTTCACTTAAGATAAATAACTTTAATTCTTCAGGGAAGACAGCTAAACAGCGGTTCACACATCCACATCCAACGCCTACCACATTCCCTTTTGTTTCGGCCTGTTTCAATTATGATGCTGTCTGTCATCGGTTACATCATGGACATGTACGAAACTCACTTGGGCTATTGAGAAACGGACACATGCTACATTCTTCACCTCTAAACGTCTTGCTAAGTGAATGTGGGAAGCAGCCGATACAATTGTACTTCGCTCCCTTCTACAATTGCAGCCTTCGCAATAAGCTTTTAAAAAAAAACAAATGTATGCTTTCTATCCCACATTGTTTGATGTTAGTTTAAAATACTTCAGGACGCCGTACGACATTCACTGATGCAAAATCAGACAACAGCGCTAGACCTGACACATCCAACTGTCACAATTTCTGTTCGCATAGGTTAACGATCACAATTTGCCAGGTGGATTTGTATCACATTAAATGAAGTGAAGAACCAAGCAATTCGTTTAGTTCGAGCAAGTGTCAGCTGCAACCAATCTAAGGTTTTCTCTTTATTAAGTGCGCACGGGGTTCGAATTCCAACATGATTTCTATGGTTTGTTCCAAATATTGCATTGTTACGACGTTATCATAATGATGAGGTCATCTTCGATGGTCCTCAAACCTCAGAAATTCCGCAAAGTGAGTTGCCTTTGTAGTACCGCCTACTTTAGCCTTTGAACATAAGTTTACAATGAACCACCAACATCGAAGTGCACCGGTCTCGTAACTTAACATACAGAAGTCCCGCATTACCTAAATTATTTCGTTATATTCTGTCCGATAACATTGTGCAATTCATCACAGACGGAAACCATGTTCAAGCAGTCGGACGTTTGTTTTGATAGTAAAATATGATATATTTTGCGTGTTAAGCCCAACCGTCTATATTTGTATTACCCTTAAAAACTATGATTGACGTTGTCCTCCCCCCCCCCAAAATCGTATGACAGATAGGCAGCAGCAAGAACAACCGATGTACTGTTGTCTTCGAGGATGATGTTGATAAAAACAATATACATATTTTAATTCTGTCAAATAAACAACCAACACGTTAGGGGATAAATGAAGCTTATCACGCTGATGTATCACGGTAATACAAGTTAAACAAACATTCAGTGTGTACATTCGGTGTAACACAGGACAATGTCGAACGTAGGAATGAAACTAATCATGAAAAAACTCTACATGAAAAATTGGGTCAAACGCCCAACTGTTCTGTTGAAGTGTGACAACTTAAAAATGTGTGCATTACCGCCAACGGCTGGAAGAAAGTGCACGTATCTCGTTGTTAATCAACAATCCTTTATGACAAATTCAGTAAAAACAACGAACGAGCAATACGAGAAGCAAGGATGGGTGTAAGTTTACACAAATGACAGATTTCTAATTTTAATTTAAAAACAAGGAAAGATCAGGCCATTACGAGTCAGAAGTAATAAAGGTACTTGAATAATTTACATTTTACTGATGAGTAGTAGGGAATTTTGGTTTCATACAAATCGAACATCACTCACATAGACTTTTCAGTTAGCCCCTTTACATTTTCTCTATGCCATAATTGGACTCTCGTTAGATGAAGACTAAGAGGACTTGAAAAACATCAGTAGGTCAACAGATAGTTAGCACTGAAAACTATACCCTTCGATCTTCGTCAAGATGAACTAAATTTCGAGAGGAAGACCCGTAGAAAACATCGTATAAAACAGTTTTTGAACCGAAATCTGACCTTGAGTAACACGATATGCCATCTAAGGTAATATCATTTACACAGTTCGTAAACAATGTGATCGCCGAACGAGACGTGCAACACAGCAACATTGTATGCTATCAATGTAAACAAACTGTCCACGCTTTACGGAGTAATCATAGAGTTACTAAGAAGCGTAAGGGTCATGCTGTAAGACTCAAAAGAAAACATTAGAAATTCTTATGTGGCTTACTGAATACATTATTGTAATTCAAGTGAGCATCTAAACAGAGCAAAGAGTAGAACGAAAAGTTCGATAGGCAAGTTGTTCGTAAGCATTAAAAAATGCATCAGTTTACAGTCCTACAATAGACATTTTCGAGGCTTTTCAATACCATGAGAGAACAAGTAATGGGTCTAAAGTGCAGCTATCTGTTTTACTACAGGTTTGAAGCTGTTGTATCACTATTAATCAGTAAGTTAACAATTGAAAAAATTGCCCTACAAAAGTGAAGTAAAAGATGAAACTAAAAACGTTCAAAAACAAATAATATACTTCATCTGGCCTAAGTGCCTTCAAATGTTTTATACTTAAGTTCACCGCGAACATAGTAACATGAACAGTCGAAATATCAGTGCACATGTGTGGAATACTGACGTGTTTCAGAAGAGGGTCGACTACAACGAAAAATCGTAACTTAGATTTTCATTATCAACAATTCCGTTCAAAGATTGGTTGTTCAACTAACTGAGCTACTTTACTGTTCCGTATATCTCGGCTTCCAAACAAGTGTGTGGACGCAGATTCAGTTCACCTCACAAATCACTGATACAACTAGACGGAAAGCGTTTTGATTTGCCCCGCCAGCAATTCATTACGCTTTTTCCTTCCGTCCAAATAAACCTTTATTATACGAGAAAATAATCTACCGGTTTGTTTACATGAAGTTCAAAGTGAAAAGCACACGTCAGTGAGTCAGTATAAATCAAGAGTACATGGCAAACCAAATTAAACGATAACGTCATCATCATCATAACGGCCATGGGCCTGGCCAGAAGGTACTGTGCCTCGAGACACCGCTCACCTCAAAAGTGACGTAGAATATCCTAAAAATGTTGCTGAAATGTTAAAGTAATAACAATACCAATAATAATAAAACGGGACTATACGGTGGAAAGAAAAATGGTACGAATGCAGGTACGCCATTAGTTGCGACACGTCGTCATTTCGGGTAGCATCTCTAACCAGCGGTTTGAGTGGTCACGAGGACCGCATCCAGACAGGCGACAACTACCCACTTTATTCAGTGGAGTAGTCAGAGTCTTCATATTTCGTGACCACATTGTTGATTGACCACCATGTGTTTTCACCCAACTGTTGATGGTCTCAGTATATAACGCCTGGTAGGGAAACGATCAGATGACATACGGAGTACGTGGCCCAAACATTGCAAGCTATGCAACTCGAGTAACTGAACGATTGATCGCGCATCCTGAGCTTTCCATAATATGCGCCCACGAACACGCGATCAGTCCACTTTTTGTGGGTTAAATGGCGAAGAAAACGATAGTCAAACACGGCAAGTCCTCGTCGCGAAAAGGCCACGGTTCCGAACCATAGAGCAAAACATAACGTACACAAGCATTATATACCCTCCTCGTCAACGATAACCAAACGTCTTTTCGATGCCAAAGATGATGCAGTTTGACAATGGCAACTCGTGCGTTTGCTATCCTCATTGACATCTCATCAACAGTCTTACTGGCTGGCGAGATAGTGCTACCCAAGTATGTGACACTGTCCACAGTTTCAAGCGGATTACCTGCAATGAAAAAAGTAGGAGTGGAAATGTCCCAATCTTGAAGCAGCACTTAACACGTTGAAGGTTCGAAGCGCATTCCATACACATTAGCCCGGTCGCCCATCTTGCTCAAAATGATCTACATGTTTCCGGCTAAGGGGTTAAGTAAGACAATGTCGTCCGCGCAGTCCACTCACGTCAACATATTGCCAGGAAGAAACTCAACACCAAGCTCACTGGATTCTTCAAGCGCACCTTCCAGAATGCTGTCCATTATAAAATTGAACGATCACCTGCCAATCACTACTAGAAATGATAAACGGCTGAGGCGGTCTGTTTGCAGATAGGGCCTACAGTTATTTTCACAGATTCACATATTTCCCGGGATCTCCACGGCCACAAAAGCAGTTCCAGAGAAGGTTACGAGCGTCCGAATCGAAAGCAGCCTCTAGGTCTAAAAAGACCACAACGGTCGGCTACCTATATGAGTGTAAGTTTTCTAAGGTCCTTCGCAAGATAAAAATATCATCGAGGCATCTTCGGACTGGACCCAAATTTTGTCTGTTCTTCACATACTTAACTTTCTGTAGGCATAGTGAGGCGACTTAATATGAGGTCAGAGAGTAAATTGGACGCAGCACCGAAATCGGAAGGAGTTTGCATACTGATAATTGTTATGAGTGGCATCAAAGTCGATGTACACTACTATCAGATTACTGGGCCACAATTGATATTGACCTCGACGATAATTGTTGTGTAAAGATTTGGATCCACTTGACGAAATATCCGCAGAGAATAAAAGAGTCAGTAATAGTGAACATATGCCAAGGTTGTGCATCTCTTTGTGTTAGAATGTTCACACCCGACGAAATGGATTTGAGAACAAATTTGTCTAACCCAATTAGTCACCAAAGTGAATTTTGTCTGTTCAAGACGCTAAAACTTGGTTGTTGAGTGCATCATCTGGATTTCAGATAAACGTTTATAGGACGGGTCTTGTGCCTCAGTAACTATACCGACAAACCGTAATTCATTCACTCAAACTTTGTTTCAATTTATACGGAAACAAAATATCTGCTACTAACGTTTCTCTTGAAAGAATCGACTAGGTTTTGCAACGAATCCATACATGTGGTGTTTCAAAACAGGCAAAATCAACAGAATATGTGCACATCTGTTCGTTGAACAGTCACCAAGAATATATAACAAAATGAAATTACAAGTAGGCGGTGAAGTTTGTTACACAATTGTGTCAACAGTGAGCCGTAGTCAACCACTAAACATGTAAAGTACGAAATTATTGAAATGTTGTACCAGGTGGTAATTGTGAACAAAGTGGCACCAATAACAATGCACAACGAAACTATTAAGTATTCGGTACGTTGAACTACGTTGTGTCGTTTTCTGTATAAGCCATATCACACTGATATCACTGAAAGCATCAGCACCATTCAGGTCGCTATAAATTTACCAAATGCTTGCGCCGATCATGCCCTCGTTAATGAGGATCCGGTGATCGACATTTCCAAATTAGTGCACAGCTCAGGCCAGAAGACTAGGCAGCGTCTCTGTACTACTTCAGTTGTAAAATGCCTTATCCGTTCAGCCACTAGCGACCGTAAAAATATTTTCAACATCGAGTCAGATTTGTTGTTATTTTACATGGTTTGTCAGACTTGGGACAAACCGAATCTCTGTTATTCCGCTGACGAGCTATGCGTTGGCTGACGAACGTCCACTCCGTAGCCGTGAAACAATCAACACCCATGAAGACCTCAAACCGCCGCATTTGGAATTATAGGTTCCGCATATCTGAAGTATGAAAATGGACACTCAAAATGTGTCCACAGCTTTTCCTTGTATTTTGTTAGGCTTGGATTGTCGTTCCTGAACATATAGAATCTGCCAACTCCGTTCTTATTTGCAAGGCTCGTTTGGTGATCTTTTTTTATCTTGACTTAGATATTGTATCCAGGTTTCACATTCCGGTATCAATGCGTTCGGGTTGTTATTCTACGCGTTGAAGTGAAAAACCATCGCCTCTTGCTTACTTTAATGATTCATTCGTCTACTACCTAGTTTTGCTTCAAACTGTTGGTTGACGTGGCATGAAATTTGGATACAGTGAGTTCAAGTTTGCTTCTGGCTCCTTAATTGTAACCCAATTTTTAGACCCCCTCAGATTCTGCGATTTACAATTTCTAATCTAATTAACTCAGTTCTTTTCAGTTCACAACGATCATTTTAAACTACCCAAACAGCCACATTGAAACGTTTAAACTGTGCATAATGTTCGAAGATAATCTGGGTGAGGGGCTATGCTATGTAGTGCTTATTCCGTGATGCTCGTCTTCATACGTCATGTGTTGGAATGATAGACGGCCAGTAGGATCCGTTTGAGCCGTTCATATTGGATAATACTCAACTCGTTTTCTGTCGTTATGGGTCTGTAAAACAAGGTGAAATTTATGTACTTAGAAGTATTTCTTCCACGTTGGTCGTAAGGCGAGACGATCAGTGATCACGCCACCTTGGAAAGCTGCTAAGGGGAAGCATACGTCTCAGACATTGCTCTGAACTGTACTACAATACTCAGGAGATTTAGTTGACTCCAAAGAAAGTGCCCCGTCATGGTTGCAAAGCCAAAAGACCAGCTTTCTATGTTCACAGTGAACAGGGAGTATACTGATTAAAACATTACATAAATGTTTCGAAATGTCACGGTAGTCACCGAAAGCTCCGGGATGTGCAAAAATCTGTCGTGGTATCCGTTAGAAATGAATATCGTGGCATGTATCTTGTCTTTAACCGTGCGACTAGTAAGATAGCCTAATTTGACACATGTAGACCAACCTCTGTTGACATAGACAATGTTTACAAGGGCTTCCAACAAATAAATTAAGCAGTAGGAATGGCTGCAATGCCTTTACCACAGGCGAGGTGACAGAAATGCGAACTAGTGGGTAAGGAACCTGCAACTATGGACAGAACTCGCAACGTCATCATCCGAGGCACTTCGAACTCGGGGAGTCGTCATCATGAGCATAACGTGGGTCAATGGAGTGTTGTTACTCTACTTGAACTGACCGGAGTTTGAGCACAGTGTATCCAACGTTTCTTGTGCCTCAGTTCCGCACCGAACAAAGCTCTCCCAAAACTGCTTAAGATTTCCAAGGGACGGCGGTTCACAATTTGAAGCCACTTTGTTATAGGCGCCATTCTACACTAGGTGAAATCTTTTTATCCCGACAGTTCCAAATAAGAAGAAAAGACTAAAGCTAGGTGAACAAACTTGTTCTGGTCACTTTACAGTAATTTTGAAGGCGCTGATGCTTCAAGAATTCTCGTCTCAGCCGGTTCCACTTGAGCTAGTCCCCGTTCTAGTGACTACTTCGTGAATAATCAACTATTTTCGGTACGCCAAGTAAACACGCACGCTCACTTGTAACTAACTCTATGGAGTACACTTGAACTAACACCAACAAACAAGGTAAAAAAAAAACCAGCAGAGCTTCGTAAGCTTTATTCCTCAGCAAAGCATCGTATAATGGCTACCAATAAAAGCGGGGCAGATACTTCCTTTGGATTCGACTTGGTAGTTGGGGATACACTTTTTTCCTAATAGACGGGAGAAGTGGTGGAGGAATCTGGGTGGCTCTTCATCTTTCTGCTTTGTTACAGGCTTTCCATTACAACATTTTGGTAATGATGGCAGTCCCCGAAACAGTCTGATGTTACGTTGGCTAGTGAAAATTATCTATCGCCTTCTGTATTCAAGCCAAACTAGAAATAAATTCTCTCCAGGTGGCACCATGATTGTAACTTTTCGTAGCATCTTAAGTAACCCTTGTGAAAATCAGTTCCCCCAGCTTTGTCATCGATGTGCTCCGAAGACCCCCATACCACCAAACTTCCTCCACAGTGAAGAAGTATTGGGTCTTACCTGGTATATATCAGGCTTCATGCGCTTAATTGGCTGACAGAAGCCCTTGTGTCTAGACTACGTAATTGTTGTTAACCTTGAGGTAACCGTACCAATAAGCGTAAGTAACCACAGTCACTTTATCCGGTCTAGTATGTAGCGTCGATGTTAGCAACGCCGCTAACAAAAACGTCAGCAACCTTTGTAAAGTGAATGCCACTTGCAGATTTTCCACTCAGACAAATAGGCATGGGCTAACTATGAACTCTCCCAAGCAGTCGATTAGCCGGGTGCAAAATTTATTGCCATCTTCCTCATGGCCATTCGGGAACGTAAAACAATGACTATTGCGAAGTACAGCAAACTACCATCAGTTACGTTTTAATACCGTGAAACTAATGAATAATTGGCCGGTATGGACGAGTTATGGATTATTTAGATTAAGAAAAGGCCGGATGGACTCAACGCCCGTACGCATTCGATATACCCCAATTATTCGCTCACTTCGTATTCATCGTTACCAGTAGGTTGCCAAACGCATCGTTGTTAGTGGAAAAATGCTTCCAGTGGTTCGCATCTCCCACTCACAAAGTAAGGATTGACATGCCAAAACTATTGAAGTCAACAAGTATTGAGGCGATAGCCACGAATGCTCTGAAAGACTTTCACAACAGTAGTTTCTCACAAGTACCTTCAGATCTTCATGTTCCAATCGCTGACCTCATGGATAAGTTACAGCACTCTTGAGGAAAGTCATAAGAAGGAATGAAAGATTGGGTATTATAATGTAACGTTAAGTTTTCCTCAATTCATCTATTATAGCCGAAAGTAATTGAACATTTTATCATTTTGCGCACAAAAAAGACACAAGGTACCTTTGACATTTCAGTGGTGACAGGCACCTTGATGTTGAATGTTTGAATATAGACAGAGCTGGTTTTTACTAGTCTTCTTCCTGTCCCCTTCCTTTTTCCTTCTTTCTTTCTACTCTCTTTTCTTCATTGTTGTGTGACGGTTAAACATCAAGGTGGACCACTGGTGCACTGCTGTCAGTGAGGATACTGGCCAGAATGTCTCAGTTCAGCACAACGGTAGTATGGTTTTTCACCTTGCTGACGCACCCTTTGTCTTCAAGTTTCATAAAACCTCGCGGTTACTGGCAGTGTTGTATGACAGGCAGTTTCGCTGTGAGCAGTATACTACTCATGAGTAGTATATTACCCACAGGCAGCATTCAGGAACAAAAGAGCAGGCTCCGAATGCCGAGAAGACGATGGACAAGAATAGACTATGGGAATAGTGTATACACACTATAGCAGAAGTTTTATCAAGGGGAATGACAACATACTACCACCCAATGTATATGAGTGCATGTCTGACGTGCAGATGAGTGTACGCGTTTATGGTTTGCTTTTTGACATGAACTATGCAGGAGTTTGCTCAATAAACGAATTCTCAGGCCAAGCTTCTTTTGCGGTCACAACAACTGGTGCCGTGACCAGTTGTTTTTTATGCCAGGATGACTAGGCTGACTGTAACGTGCATGGTTCAACTCACTTGTGTGACGACTTGCCGCGAACTGGTCGAGTACACATGTTTTGTTTGATTACACTTATAGTATTTGTGTGTTGAGTGGAACGGTTGGTGAATTGGCCAAAGTTACTGGTGGCAAAGACGCTTAGACGTGAACGTAAACTCTCGGATTCTACGAGCTCACGTGATTGAGCTACAAGTCGATACCTTTTCGCCGGCCATTTATTAAATCCACCGAAGTTTTTGCCCACGATAAAACTATTGTTGTCATACAGCAGGCTGGAGAACAGTGTCATCATCCATAAGCTACCACATTTATCCGATAAAAGCAATATAAACAACATTTAGTAATGACCCCTCCAATCTATGTGGGATTTTTACGGCAACGGGTTCTAGTCATGTTTCCTGCCGTAATGGTCAACAACCGCGTGGCTTTTGTAACAACCCTGTGCAATTTTACCTATCTGTTCTGTGCACACGCTGTTGTGTATGACTGCTAAAAAGGTCTAATATGGACTCAGTGCTACTTTCTTCATTCGTGCGATTAACTGCGGATAGCTGTCCTTTCCAGGCGTTTCGTTCGTTATTCCACGTTTCAAAGACGTCGTGGTTACACGTTTTTGAATGTTATTCGATACATCTGAATGTTCTATGCACTTCTCTCTTAACGCGCATCTGAATGTCAACGAGTGCATGTGGACCGACATCGCGCTTTTCCGTTTCCGTTCTTGGCTGCTGTCATCGAACCCAAATAAGGCTACATCTAACTACTTATCATAATTCTGAGAACTGTTAGCTTCCAAACCCTGTCAGGCTTTTTTAACTTCGATGCCTGTTCGAACCACAGTCTAAATTGTCAGTAACCAGGGTCGAGCACATACCTGATTGTTAACTGCATTACATATTTCAAGCAGATCCAACTTAAACCGATATAACTGTTAGGCGCACTTTTAGAATAATCTGCAACTTCGTGTTTACATCACACATGTAGTGTTTACGACAAATTATTACAGAGTATTTTGTATCCTTTTGTAAAATGCAAAAGTATTTTCAACTAGTAACATTGATCCTCATTTCACCGAAGTTCGTCAATGCCGTGTGTTTCTTTAGTGAAACGTCCATAAGCATAATAACATCTGTGAAGTGCTGTTGTCAGCCCCACTCGACACTTCACTATTATTACTGATCGTAAACCACTTCTGTTTGCCTTCCGTTCCCCTCCAGATCGGTACCCCCTAGAGAAACAAGACACTTGGATGTTATCTCACAGTTCATCACCGACATTCATCCCATAGACGGTTCCAGCAAGTTTGACGTCGACGCCTTGTCTCGCCCGGATGTCAGCCAGTTATCCACAAGTTGCACTGACCTTCTCTCCCTCGCGAAAGCCCAGCTTCGTGCCAACCCCTCTCTAAAACTACGTGATATTCCATTAACCCAATCAGAATACTCAATTACGTGCGACATGTCTACCTGCGAATATCGACTTTTCATCCCTTTTGCATACCTGTTTGATGTTTTTAGCCGCCTTCACTCCCTATCACATCCAAGTATACGTGCTTGTTACCGAGCTTGTTACCTAGCGTTACATTTGGCCAGGCATTCGTAAGGATGTTCGTAACTGGGCCAAACAGTGCCTGAAACGTCGGCATAGTAAAGTTCATCGTCACACAATTACCACTCCTGAAACCTTTCCTTTACCCGACATACGCTTCAAACACGTCCATCTTGATATCGTTAGTATCTTGCCTCCTACCAACGGTTATACACATCTCCCAACCTGCGTGGACCGATTCACAAGATGGTCCATTGCCGTCCCCTTGAACAACACGTCAACTGAAACTATTGCACATAGTTTTTTCGACTCAGGGATTTCGAATTTTGGCGTTCCGATCACACTCACAACTGACTGTGGAACTTCGTTCACGTCAGCTCTTCTCCGTGACTTGAATCGTATTCTCGGATGCAAACATATAACCACCACTGCGTACTATCCATCGTCGAACGGTTTGGTCAAAAGGTTCCACCGTCAACTAAAAGCGTCTTTGATGGCAACATCGGCAGGTGGCAAATGGTTTGATCGCCTGCCCATTACTCTTCTTGGCATGCAAACCACTGTAAAGAAAGACGTTGAATGCACTTCGGCAGAGCTTGTGTATGGTTGTAGATTACGTATTCCTGGAGGATTTCTTTCTAATTCCATGGTATCTCTGTCCTGACGCCACTTATGTCACGCGTCTAAAGAATCACATGCGTCATGTTCAACCCTCGCCCCCACGGAAAACCTCGCGCCAATAACAAATCCACCGTGATCTACGTATTTGCCCTTTCGTTTTCATTCGCGTTGGCTCGCTTACGTCACTTCTGCAGCCGCCGTATTATGGTCCTTCCAGATTGCTTGGCCGCAAAGACAAATACTTTGTCACTGACAAAAATGGAACACGTCACTCGGTGAGCATTGGCAGATTGGTGGTTGCTTGCGTCGATCGCGATTCAACGTCGTCATCTCATCATTCCAGCCAGCGTACCCTAGATCCGACCACCGACTCACAAAACCTTTCTCAGTCTACCTAACCCATGTTCGACACCAGCGACCATACCCTTGTTCTTGCTTCCCAACCCAATCCTTCCAAATGACACACCCGTTCTCGACGAACTGTTAGATGACCCACCATCTATAGAGACTAGTATTACTGACTCACCCTCTGTTTCCTTATTTATCGAGCGTTTTCTCTTTCCTAACGCTCTAAGAGGGGGTTATGTAGAGTCTCTTAACTTTTTGTTCCCTTGTTAAATATTATTATCCATACCTGTTGTGTTCGTTGTACATATTAACCAATTGTCTATCGTTTGAATGAATATACACTTCGTCCTGGCTCGCCTCGTTTTCTGTTAGCACGTAGTCGTTGTTACCGGATTTTCAATACGCTGAATAAACTGGATCTTCTAGAATTACTCTCTTATTCAGGAGGAGCGTCATTCTAACTTATAGCGAACGTATGATAGTGGAATTTATCGTAGACAGTTATTGTAGATTATTTTGTAACATTGTTGATTCATTTTTTGGTTCCACTATACCCCTATAAAGTCACTTGAACCGCGTCATGAGAGGCTCTGCACCACGCGTCATATTGATTGGCTTCTCACATGTATTACCTGAGCAGACGTGCAAGTACACAGATGTAGTTTACATGCTGAACGCACACTACAGTAAATATACAGTTATGAGTGCATAATATTGTCTACCTGATGTTTGCATGCATGATAAAGAGATAAAAAGCACTGTGTAAGCGAGTAGAAAAGTTCTTTTTGATGCACAAACCTACATGGACTCCACTCTTGACTACACTACGAGATAACATTGAGTTGATTAATCAACATGAATTCATGTTGATCAATGAATCCCTAAAGGAATAAATTATTACCAGATGATGGATTGATAATAGTTCTATTACGTAAATTCATGATAGTTTGGATTACAAATGAGTGATTATTATGTGATCGTCAACTGAAGACCTTTACTTGTGAAAAACTTTACGTTACGCTGACAAACATTTATACACAAATTTACTTTTTTAATAACAACTGAAACTTACGATAGCAGTCACACGAAGGATGACGACTGGTTGTCGAAAAAACTCGAGAGCATTGAAATTACCACCAACTTTTGGTGCACCGAAAAGTTTGGAAGCATCCATTGGTTAATTAACCGCCGCGCAAAATAAGGGATTGATGGAGTACATTCGTGTTCAACGAATTAAACAAAACCACCGAAGTGTTCGTGTTTTGTTGATTATTTTTATCACTTGATGCAAGCAGGCGTAGTCGAAATTCTCCTTCCGTGCGGTATATTCTATGCACTATGTTTACCGGATTCTTGTGAGGTGGGGGAAATAATGCGGGATATCCTTGTCTGAATATATTCTGGTATGGGTTAATGAGAGAGTGTGTGCAATTTACCATACTTCATGTCGGTGTGACATTCATCGTGCGACTCAGGCGTCCGGATCGATGAACTCTTGAAATGCTTGAAGCATGCAGAAGGCCATCATTGTTGAGGTAGTTGGTTTCAGTCGAACGCCTAGAGCGGATGAATAATTTTGTCGTATAACAATGGAATAATGAAGTGAAAGACTGAACGGGAAAACAGGGAAGCAGCAGTGAAGAAAGCAAATGAGACAAAACTATAACCGCGAAATTTCAACACTGTTGGTCCAAGTTTGTCTCTGATGCTGAAAACTATCCGCAGGGAGTGAATGCGCATTTGTGTGGACCGATAAAAAGTGGGTTTCAATGAACTGTGAGTGTTAATTGACGGAGCGTCTCAGAAAGCATGAAATGAGCCTATTTTGCCATAGAAAATAAGTTTGTTTTAATGTACTAAACATTTTTATCAGGGACGTTAAGGAATTACGATATCTCGAATTAAAAATACGTTTACGAGGTAGCTGAAACCGGGACTTCGGTTAAGTTAAGGAGTTTTAGCAACAACAGAT